>JARYZH020000005.1:1670099-1869383 GCA_030021035.2 Notholithocarpus densiflorus
AGCTGTGGCCATCCTGTCTAGCCAAAAAAAACAATTTGATATATTAACCACAATTCAAGCGGAGATTGCTCCTCAGTAAGAATATCTCCTACGAGCTTCAGCTACAGTAATTTTCCAATAAAGTTATGTACAATGATAAATTTTTTTACCTTAGAAAAACAATTAAGGAAGAGGAAAGCAACAAAAGAGGTAAATAGAAAGGAATGGAAAAATTACAATTTGATGTAGCATTTAGAAACCTAACAAATGATTATATGAGAAATCCAACTTCAAAGAAACAAAGGATGGTAATATATATTAAAAGCCCAAAATTGATAAGAACAATTCTCCCAAAAGCTTAAACTTTTAGGAAATGATGAATTTAATCATTTAACATAATTCTAACAAAAATATAGATATTTTTAATTGCAAAGTTCAAATTCAAATATATGCAAAAATTCAAGGGGGTTAATAATAATTACAACTTACTTTAAAAAGTTTTAAAGGATTGACACATATCAGGAATATTGCAAGTATATGTATAACAGCCACACTTTATTGGCTTTACTGTTGAGCAGAAGGTCAAAATTACAAACTACAATCACAAGACATCAAATCAACAATTGTAACCAAACCAGAAACTACCCATTGCACTTGACACTAGTGGTAACGGAGTGAAGTGAGATTAGGGGACGTCAAAATTTTGAACTTTCACATAAGCATGCACACGTGTGAGTATGTGACAAACAGAGTTAAAGTAAAGAACAATTAACCTCAAATAATTGGAAAAAAAAAATAACAATGATTTATACCACAATAGGTATAATTATTAAATCCTCTTTTGGATTGACAACATCAATAATCTCTGAATTAAAGTTCCTTTTCCATGAAGTAACATCTATATCAATCTGCTACTGATATTGTCCCTTTTGGATAAGTTTTGGCCTCAAGGAGAGGGGAACAGGGAGATTCAAACTAATGACCCCTGCTTCATGAGACATGATCTCTAACCAACTGTGCTACCCCTTGGGGTTCACTATTGACATTCATGATGCAAATTCAATTCTCTAACTATCAAACAAACAGTTAAAAACAATTACTAACCTTGACATGGAAATTTTCATATGTCGGATGTTTAGCAGGCGCTCTAACTCTCTAACTATCAAACAAACAGTTAAAAACAATTACTAACCTTGACACGGAAATTTTCGTATATAGGATGTTTAGCAGGTGCTCTAACTCCATAAGTACGCTTGGGATCAATAACTGTGACAGGATCGTGGTGATCAGCATATTTCTCCAAAAATGTCTCACCAAGCATGGACTCTGGAAGCACCTTTGCATAAAGAGCCTCATATCTGTGATTGATGTTTAAAAAATCAAGAACCATGATTATCCCTGATTATTGGAGAACCGAAGGTGCCAATAAAAACAGGTGCAGAAATAGGGGGGGAGACAGGCCACTAAACCTCAGTAATTAAATAATTCATTTAATCTCTTCACTAAGATTTGATAAAGAATTAGAGTATCAAGAAGGAAAGCTTTCTAAAGGACAATACCTGTGAGGTGAAAGGTTACATAAGTAATCTAATGAAGCTTCATCTTCCAATAGTTCAACACCAACATCCTCCAAATCGTCAAGGTTTAGCCCATCACCATTAGGTAATGACCGAGACAAGATCGAAGATGCAGTAGACTTTATCATCTTTCGACCCATGTAGGTACCAACTCTGACGGATCCGTAGTCAGCACCACCAATGCTGCCACCAAAATACCCTTAAACTTTGCATTCAAAAACTTTCAAAAAAAAAAAAGAGAGAAAGAAAGAGTGTAAATAAATTATGATTATACAGGATAGCAACTGCTGCACCAAGATAAAGGGATTATGACATTAAATTCATTTGATAATGTTTACATGAAAGCACAATTAATCATCATGATAATGAATATATGGATACAGGATGGAAGGTGACGAAGAATGATCTAGGATTATATGAAAGAAAAGGAAGATTACAACCATAGGATTATATGTAAATCCTATAATCAAATGTTCATAATGTTCCAACACAATATGAACGACAGGAAATTTGCAATCTCAACTCAGCAAACTCATCCGTAAATATTAAAAAAACAAGCATGATAAACCTATGTCAACACAAATCAGGAGAATGGAGATAAACATATTAAAGGACCATTTACCTGTGTCTTATTCCTGAATCAATTCCCCAAAATCGGATATGGGAGGGAATTTCTACAAGCCCAACTATCTCAGCAGGCTGCATAGATTCAATTTTAGACATCAATTTTTTATCAGTAAAACAACCATAGTAGAGTAGCTTTCTACAGAACTAATATGCGTACCTGGCACACCATTGCAAGAAGTTTGTTGGCTTCACCACATGCTGAAGTCATCTGGTCCATCACACCACATGGAGCTCCAACAATGTGATTCTCAACCTAATAAACAAAATGAAATAAAAAATGAAGTAGCATAACATGCTCAAGGTACATAAAAATTAAATAATCTATGATTAAGGGAAGAATATCAATCTGAAGGTTCTGCTAAAGAGCCAGACCTTTTGGCAGAGCAAAGCAAGATCTCGCGGACAGATGTTTAATCCTGCAAAGTGTAGAAGAAGAAATTAAGGTTCTTTTTTTTTGGTTAATAGCAAAGAAGAAGAATTAAGTTGATTAAGCATTTCACTAAAATTTCTGGGTACTTTAAATTGAATTTCAAAGACTTGAATGCTCAAGATATTAGTTGTTGTCTATTTGATGTGGGCTTTTGAGACATCTTAATTACAGATGAGTACAATTTTATTTGTCTTTATAACTAGATTTAGTTTTTGATGTTTTACTCAACTACAACTAAACCCATTCTTATTATCTAAGGCATATGTAGGGATGTACCATATACAAGATATATAGAATTTTTTTTTTATAAGTAAATAAAAAGATGTCAAAAGATTGAGTCCTAAAAACACAGTTCTCAAAGTTTGGAATATTAGATAAATAAAATTACCATGAGCAGCAGCTATGGCAGCCATGCTAGCAACCTCCACAGAAGCAGAAGATGATACACCTTTGCCTTCTGGGACAGCAGAAGAAACCTGCATGTTCATAATATTGAGACAATAGTAATGGACTTTATAGGTACTTAACTTCAAAGCTGATGAAATACATTGAACACTAATAAATTCACAACGTCAACCTCATATAAAAGAACATATTCATAAGCAAAAAAAACTAGGAAAAGTTTCATACAAAAAAAAAAAAAAAAAAAACTAGGAAAAGAAACTGCATTGGTTTTTGGAATAACTAAGTATTAGTAGCAGCCAGTAGCCACATAATTAAAATATCATGAGAAACAAAGAAGTGATCCACAGTAGAGAGAATATTGAAGTATATATTAGAAAAACAAGATCGTGCAGAGAGTGGCTTTATACCAAAGAAAGCATGATACAAACTCAAGTGAATCTTATCAAGATAATAAAGCAAAGTAAGTGGATTGGTAGCCTAAAATATAAAATGGTCAAATTTTTGGAATGTAACATCAAAAGCCAAGTTTAAAGCCTAAGAAAAAAAAATCTACACAAAGCAAGGTACCAGAAATGAAGGTGTATCATAATAAAAGCCACAAGCCAGAAATGAGCTAACTCAAAATTTAATTAAGGCAGGGAAACAACTAAGAAAGGCCAACATGACAAGATGGAATATATATATATAAATATATATATATATTAATATCAAGTATCCTATATCCACTCACATATTGGGCACTTTTAAGGACAAAAAAAAATGAGGATATATGTTTTAGCTTGTATTAAGAATGTATGCAGTGGCTATGAATGAATCAAAACATTCCAAACAAGATAGGGAGAAACTTATACCAGCATACTGATACTATCCTCAAAGCGTACACCTAATTCTGTCATTAAAACAAGAATCCCCCCCGCAACAAAAGCTGCCCACCTACAACAAGAATCATATAAGTGGCATATTATTTTACAAAATTATAGATAATCAAACAAAAGTGACCTACGATTGGGATGGATCTTTAGCAAAGTATTCCTTTGCTTTTTCATATGATATTGGCTTGTCTCCGTCCATAAAGTCAGATAAATCCATATCAAAGGTTGGTCCACGATTGCTCAATTCTGAACCATATGATACCTGATTTGGCCAAAATGTGGAGATAACACAGATTTTAATAAAATTAGATACATATAATAAACACACGTAAACATATTTTTTCTATGACAAAAAACACACTTTAAGTCATAAGCTCCACGCTTATTGTGACTAAATTTCAATCACTCAAAAGAGAAAAAGTATATCCCTCTTCACTATCCCAAAGAAGAAGAAAAGTCAACCAACTTCTATAAATGAAAATTCTTTGGAAAAAAAGATACTGTCTATTTAAAGACTCATACATACAATTTCCAGAACAGGTGTCGATCCTTGTCCTTTGGCTTGCTGCCGAGCCAGGGCATGCTTCCAAAGCCTATGTTTACTTGGATGATTCATTTGCACAGCAACATGGCAGGCTTCTCTTATTGGCAACTGCAAGAGAGCAGATAAAAAGAAAAAGTGAGAGGGGCAGAGGAAGAGGGAAAGGGGGAACATGTCATGAAGGAACTTCAAAAAAAATAAAAGAAAACAATAGCACCAGTTCTATGACATTAGACAAACTTATTAACGGAATTGTATTTGATTCTATAAATTTTTCTACATCTATATCAGGTGCAAATGTGATGACATTTATGACTCAAAAACGACTCCTTGTAAACAAAGTCAAAATTTCAGAGAAGATATTGTTCACTTTTAAATAGAAATCATGTAAATAAATAAGTTGACAAAAAAGCCACACAAAGATCGAAAGTTACTGATTTTGTGGTGAGGATATTGCACATCCACCACCCAGTGGAAAGTAGAATAAAGCTTTAACCAACCATTAAGAGAAGAAATGGATGACTTGAAAGATATTACTACTACCAAAAGAAAATACCAATGTCTTTATAGTTATCCAACAGAACTTTCCCTTCAATCTTGATAGTAAGTAAACAATACTTTAAATGTAATATGCCACATTATTCATGTTATTCTATGGTCAACATCCTCTTTGGTCTCCCTAATGGAAAGTTTAACTAAGATAGCAAACAGGTCACTGTGATTGTACTAGTCATTACCATCATTAAGAAATCTTCTTCTTCTTTTTTGATAAGTTACCATCATTAAGAAATATTTATTAATATACCAATCACTAAGTTCAGGGAGTCTTTCCTTAATCCAAACTTCATGTCTTCACATATTTTTGAGGAAACTTCATTTTGGAGGTTAAATTAATTATACAGTCAAATGATCTTAAAATATGAAACAGTTGCTAACATCACAGATCATGTCCCTATCTCCTATTTTCAGTCTTCTCATTCTCCTCTTCCTTCTAGAATTTCTATGTGCTTCCACCGACAAAGAATGTCAAAGTTCAGTATGATTTAATTTGATATGCATCATTGGCAACTCCCTCAGCCTGAATTCAGAACAAGAAGCATCATACAAGGTCTAACTATGTGGCTACTAATGCCCTTTCCTTCATTCTTCTTAAACAACCTAATGGTCTGAATCTGTTTATAGCAGTATTATTTGGTGTAACACAATTAAACTTAAGCAAGAAACAGTTATTAAATATGCAACCAAAAAAAGTTCAAGGAGAATAGAGCAGAATCTTAATTTATAGAAAGATGAACTTTGAGGGAAAAGAAGGCATCGGATGGAAACAGTGTGCCTATAAAGACAAAATAAAACAACTAGCAAACTGAAAAATGTAACCTGCAAGACAAGGCTTCCTGAATAGTCAGCAATCCCTCCCATCACATCCAACCTGCCAGGTGCTCTTGACACAAAGATTTCATCCTGTAAACAAATTAAAATTAAAAAAAATAAAAAAATAAAAAAACCAAAACAAAATCATTTAAGAAATTATCAAGATGCCAAAAACCAAAACAGAAGCCAATAATATATTATTACGTTTATTTGCCTTACATGATCAAACATTATAAACTGTCTCACAGCTACAGTTCACTAGATAAGGTTTGAACTAAAAATGAAAGTGATTCCTGAAGCATATCCGAACTTTCATAAAATCCAAATAACTCAGCCATTAATCAGATCATTGAACCTCAAATAGGTTATTTAAAGACCAATGCGTTATTATATAGTAAAACAAAGAAGCACCCATTTATATAAATTACTAACGTCTATGTCTATTCAAACAAATAAGTGCCCATTTATTTAAAGACCAATGTGTGATTATATAGGGAAAATGACAGCAACTGATAATGTATTGATTGCATCAAATTCAACTACAATCTTATGCATTATCATCCATGTAGATGGATGCTACCAAGACAAATCATCTAGGGAGGAGATGTGGAAAAATATAAACAGTTATTAGCAGAAATAAGCAAGACCTCCCAATTGAAGAGTCCAGCAGCAGCCTTACGCTCTCGGCGCGTCTCACCACTCTTTTCAGAGTCATTTACAGCATCTAGCTCTGCCAAGCTCTTTAAGAAACCAATTGTATCTGGATAATCTCGAGGATCTCCATGAAGAATCTCAAAGTCCTCGGTGCATCTAGTTAAAAATAATGTAATGATTTCAATGAAGTAGTCAAAGTAATTCCACAAACACACTAAAATCTATTAAAAGAAATAGAAACTCACGATCTCATTATGGAACCATTCTCTGAGCTTTGGTAAGTTGGTGATCCACCAGAAATACCCAGTTCATTTTCAGCACTTGCATACCATTCTGGAATGAATGCATCTCGTCCAGGGGCTCTTTGTAGTTGATAACCAAGAATTATAGCATCACGCAATCTTCTTGCACCACTAAGCTGCATCTCAATAAGGTAAAAATGGAATTAGAACCTGAGTCTTCCTAAAACTAATCCTATGGATTGTTAAAAAGAAATGTACCTAAGTTCCAGTATTTCTTGAGAATTTGTTCATCCTTTTGATCTTTATCCTATTGGCACTCTTTCACTAACTATTTCTTTTGTTGACAGATGAGAAAGTGGAAAATGCAGTGTCATGACCTTTTCCTTAAAAGGCATCCTCTGTTAACGAACCCATCCTAAGCCTAAAACTCTCCTAAGAATGGATATCCCATTTGTACAAAAAAGGATGTAAAACAGGATTCCAAATCAGGCTTTCCTCACTTAAGTAGAAAGCTTACTTCCCATCACATGAAGGACCAGACTTCCCCACAGTGAGTCGGGTCCAATGCAAAACTTTTTAAATTTAAATGTTAGGCATAGAATGGAGAGAGTTTGAACTTAGCATCTGCTTTAATCCCATGAAAAATTACCAATTTTCCAAATGCATAAGCTAATGAGAAATTGTGAATTAGGGTTTAACTGCTATTTTTAAAACTACATTTGCATTAGATAGCTCGATATTTTAAGATAATAATGGGTTGAACTACTCTTGTTTTAAACCTATGTTAAATTTGAAATCGTGCAAGGTTTAATCATGGGTATTGAAAATTTTATCAAGAGAATTCTTCAATTTTTTGGTTCTATAAATTCTAACACATAAACAGACAACACATGCAAATTTGTGATATATATGTTGGCATAAAAATCATCCAACTCTAGATTTGTTTAAAATTCCCCTACTCCATATTGTCCACTAAAAATATCTGGGTTTTTTCTGCATGGATTATACCATAAAAAAAACTTAACGGACTTTGGAAGGCAAATTCTCCTGAAGTTCACCTCTAAATATTTTTTTCTAAAAAGTTTTGTTAAAGTGTACTGGAGCAAACCATATACATGACAGTAACAGAATTTGTTTCAGGTTGCGTTTCTTGATATCTGAATTAAACAGCTTCACAACCAATCGAAATGATGAAAAGAAACATTGCACCTACAAAATCAATGAAAGCCAACACCCAAATAAACATATAAAATACGAAAACAAACATTTAATTACCTTATCTGATGCATAGTTTTTCCCAATAGCTGTCTCCTGCAGGATTTGAGCTGCCATCTAAAATTACAAAATGCACCAGGAAATAATTGTGAGAACAATGCATATCAATTTAAATATGCGGGGAAAGTATTTGACATACAACGCACCTAGTGAGCTTTGAACCTACAACCTCAACCTCCACCCACTCTTATAGGAGGAGGATTTAGGAAGTACCATTTGAGCCCGAGCTCATTGGCAAGGTCCAAGAAGAATTACAGATCATGGTACTAAAGTTTCTAGACAAGGAAATACTAAATAGTACCCTGTCCTGGAAGAATTACAAAACCAGGTACTATTTCCTTGTCTAGAACCTTAAGTTCTAGCAGATGAAATTGGATTATTCAACCTCTTTTGGTTGTAATCCATAACTAATGTTAATTATTTAAGATATACTCAATGAGAAGCTTAATAGAATTGCACTAGTCCTTCACTGTGAACTCCTTTCCTAAAATTGAATCATAAACATCCAGCAAAGAAGAGGTTACCTCACCACCATTGATGCTTCCTTCATAGCATGGTTTCAAACTAATTGCACGTTCAAGGTACGGTGTCCAATGACCAGTGAGTAAGTCCCTCCTAATCATCTCAACGCCGCTTTGGTAATACTGTTCAAAATAATTTATAATATCTCAATCAGTAGATGATAAGAAGACCAAAACAGAAGAAGAAAAAAAGTAGGCAACTATACCTCAAGCATATTTCTCAAAAATGGCTCTTCATTGAAATAATCTCTGCGTACAAAGACAAATGGCAACTTGAATGCAAGGGCTTCACTGCAAGTGCCATACCCAATTTTTCCTGAAATAATGCAGGTTCTATTAAACATATTTTATATCAATTTGTTTGAGATCAGATATCAGAAAAAAAATATTGCACTGACCAAGCATACAGTCAGATGCTGCTATAAGGTCAGGAGTATATGCATCTTTTGCAAGCTTTATGAAATTTGGTGGAAGCTCCTGGTTAGAAGCACCACAAACCTGAATAAAAGAACAATAGTGCCATCACCAAAGCATGCACAATGGTACAAGTACAACTATGTCAATTATCAAAGAAAATTTTAAACAGGACAAGAATGTAAAGTATATGCTACAAAAAGATACCAGGCACAACCAACCAGAAGGTAAGTACTCCTCCTTTAGATTCCAGCCAGCTGGCTGCAAATGACAGCAAATAAAGGTGCAATTAGAATTACACAAAGGAAGTGAAATTGTTCAAAACTTGAAATTCAAAAATAAGAGTTGACGTATATCTAAAGTGTGAGGCAAATATCATCTTCTCCATAACACATTCACATAAAGGCAAAACATAATTAACGTTGTTATTGCATCTCTGCAAACGCATCAGATACAGCACATGTTCCAGGATACAAGCTCGGTCTAACAAGTATTCAAACTACCACTTGGTAAAAAAAATTTCAAACTACCAGCATTTTGTCATAAGCTTTCTCAATCAATGAGAACTCTATGCAGCCAAACATTTGCCTAAATCATACAATGTGCATGCAACTAGAATTCAATGCTAATATAACATGTGACACAGTCAGAAGTCTTGGCCATACGTTATGCTACAACGATAACTGGTTTAGCAAGTTACTTGTATAACAAAAGAAAACTTTATAGAGGGTGACTGATTATGCAACCAATGCACATCCCTCAACTAGTTGATAGGCAGTTACAAAGTGAGGGAGAGAGTACATGAGTTATGCATCATGAAAAAATTTTAATGAAATATTTCTAAATAAATAAAAAAGACACCCTAGTAACTAACCATCACAACTGTTCAATCAGTTACTCACCTGTCCACCAAAGTTTAGAATAACTAGCTTCACATCATCCCCAATTCCAAGCTCCTTTCTCACCTACAAAGGAAATGGTTAAAAAGAAAAGTGCATTTTAAATTAAATAACAAAGTGAGGGATTTAGCAGCTTTTTTGAGCCAAACCTCCTTTCGGGATTTATGCAACCTCCTCACAACCAGAGGTACGTCAATAACATCACGGAAAGCTGGCACTGCAAAGTTAATGATAAATTTTTAGACGGATTCCTTAAAAGTCTGAGCACAGGTTTATCTAGTTTGGGAAGGTTAAAATGGACACAATGAAAAACATTCTCTTGGAGTTATGCAACCACCTACTTGGGCAATATCCAGGGAGACGGATCAAGAACTCACAATGGGAATAATCCTCTGCTATCTGTATCAATTTTCAACAGACTGAACAGGTTTAGCATAATAAATATTATTAACCACAGCAAAAACCATCAGGCAGAATTGAAATCTCCAAGTAAGTGAAGACCAGTATCATCACCTCGCATTTCATGTATATTAAAAATTTTCCTAAATAATGAAAATTGTAATGATTTCAAGAAACTAGTAAACTATAAATTTTTACAGAAATTGCCATGATAAGAAAAGAAAAAGGTGTACCTTACATCCATGAAACCTCTCCTTCTTGGTTACGAGGAAAAATTTTGAATCCAGACAAAAATTAATAATTCGGACATATTAATTATTAAAGATAGACATCCAGTTAATGATCTCACTTGTCTCACTTCATTCTATATTTTCTGATTTTGGATAGGGAACAGGAACATTTAAATCATGAGTTTGCATGAAACTAGAGTGATAAGAAGCATGTTTTTCTCTAATTTTCCAATTGATTTTCATGGAAATTTGCCAATATCAGCCACCACTCCGTATATGTCTTTACTCAATACATCCAAAACACATCATCACTGGAGATGGCTGATTAATATCTTGAGAATGATTTCTTCTTCTTTTTTATAAATACTTATTTTGACAATAAACCAAATTAAATCATCAATTTTGGCCAAATAAAATTAATTTAAAGAAGATGCAATTAACAATTGACAAGACTTCTTTCCATTAGAAGGACAAAACCCTAAGAAGCAAATAATTTGATTTCAAGAAAATTAGGTCACCTGCCAAACTATTGAACGATGATGATTTCCAGCTGCCATCACATACTCCGCGTAGATAAAGTCCCAACTGCAAATAGTAGGAAAGATAAAGGCATAAGGAGTGCAGAAAACTGATGTGCCCAATGATAATTCATCTTAAGTCATTACTTGAAACATATATACCAAATTCCACTATATTGCTCTCTCTAGTTTAGTATCCACAGGCAGGTCTGTATCTTAAGATGATGGTTTAAGTGAAAGGGGAGGCCAATTAAAGAAAATTAAATATAGACAGAAAAGGACATAATAGGTTAGATGAAAAGGGGCAAAAGAAGTAGGGTAAAATAACAGATGAGTAAAAAGAAGGAGGCGATGGGTTGGGTTCTTTAGCCAATGCAATAAGGGGATGGGGAAGTAAAAGACTGATGTATGCAACTAACTAAACTTAAAAATTATGACTGAAAAGAGAAAGTAAGTTTAGATGAACATGATTGAAAAGAGAGAAATTGGCAAGTATCCGGCATCATTTTCCCTGAAGACTCTTCTTCACTTATGTTTTGCTTTCATCATATTGACAGTTCAATGAAAGAGTAAAAGACATTGATCAATAGGACTAATGCGAGTCTGTTATTCAAAGAAAAAATAAACTATTTTGTAAAAGCTATATCTAGGTCATGCAAAATAATCTAAAGCCATTACTAATAGAAATTACAAAAGCACACAAAATCAAGTGAAAAGAATAGTAGTGGTATAACACAGATACCTGAAGTTCGTGACACAAACAGAGCGTATTCCAGCATCAGCTGCTGCACGACAAGCAACTGGAACAACATCCGAGACCTGATTTTGTATAAACACACACGCGCACACACACACAAAGGGGTCTTAGCACTCGAAATGGCCAATGCAACGTGATTAAAAAGACTAGAACTGATAAATTTTCAGTAACAATTCATAGAAGCATGTAAATACCACTAAGTCAGCTTTGATGGAGTTCAGCCACTCTATTTCCGTTTCCAAAATAGAAGCCCGAGGCACCACGGCTGTCTCGTGGTACTAAAAATAACAAAAACGAACCAAAACGTGAATCAATAAATTGAAAAATTAAGAAGCCATCAAAGATAACCAACATTAACAGTACAAGTGACATTTGCATACCTTCTCCAAAGACGCAAGACGATCTACTGTCAAGGCATCTGCCTGAACTGCTCCACAATCTAACAGCACCTGATTTTCCAAACACCAACATGTAACTATTATAAATTGTGGCCTCTCCTCTCATATAAAATCTATAATCAATAAATATAAAACCAAAGACATTTGACTTTTAGTCGATCTCAAAAAAAATTTACCTCATAAGCATTTGAATCTTCACAATTTTACACGTAATTGTTCTGATATATATTTTTAATAGGTTTTAAATCATTTTTTTTCTCTTAAATGATATAAGAGGCAATTCCATATACAAACATAATCAGAATAATTATCAAATTTCATAATCAAACCACAAAAATAAAAAACAGAGAAAATCATTTTTCGTTAAAACTTCACGTGCATTACACAGGTTATTGGCTAGTAAGAAATCTAGAACAGAAACTTCATATATATATATAGAATTTTCTAGGGAAACAAACAGAAAGTGGTTAGATGACCTTGCGAATGAAGAGGCGAGGGGACTGAATCTCAGAGGTGAAAACAAAATCAGGAGCACCGGTCACCACGTGCACATCATGCCCCGCCAGAATCAGCTGCCGAGCCACCTACACTCATATCACCATCGCATCCCATTCAAATTTCATTTCATCAATGTATTCTTCATAAATATATATATATATGAAATTTTTGCAACATTTCAATAATAAAAACAAAACGGTGTGATCCAGCACCAAATCGATTTAATAAATCCATGGCCAAATTGATCAGAGAATTTTGGATAGAGAATTTGAACCTCGACAACACGAGTGGCATGGCCGAAGCCATGGCCAGTAACGTAGTAAGCGAAAACCAAGTGATCTCTGGACGCCGATACTCCATCATTCTCTTCGTTAATCCTCATTCTTTTTGGTTTCAGATTCTTTGTGCCTCAGATGATCACTTTTTCAAAGATAATAATAGAGGGAGAGAGTAGAGACAAATATAGAAAGGAGAGAGAGGGAGATCCTCCAAATATGGACAAAGCTTTTGGGTAGAGACTAAATAGAGAATAATATAACAGGTGGATAACGCCTGTTAACGCCGCTGAGAAACTGGCGGGGATTTTCTTTTCCATTTTTTTGCGTATTAATTATCGTACTATTTTTTTGTTAGAGAAGTTTTATCTTCTTCGACAATAATTTCACGACAAATTATAAGTGATAAATTGTTATTAGTTTTAATTTGAATATATAACAAATCATAATTGTGCCATTTGTCACCGCACCCGTTAATAAAAATGAAACTTTCACTTAGACCTATAATTCCTGAACTGGCATATGAAATGGATCATAAAAGCTTTCTAATTCTATCAGTAGGTCACAAGTGGTAATTATAATTCCACTTTTTTTTTAAGGGAAAAGTTATAATATTAGTGTTCTACTTGTTACAGAAGTGATTTAAACTAACGTGATATTGTGAGTCACATAACATTGTGCATAACTCTCCTTTTGGTATAAATCAGAATTGAATATCGAATCTTTTATTCCAAAATAAGAAACTTTACCATTATCATACATTTAATGATTTTTTTATATAAGCAAGAATTGTACGTTGAATTCCTTATTCCATAACAAGAGACTTCCCTGTTACCACCAGTATATTCTTTATGCCAGATATATTTGCCACTGTTTGATTCCCGATTTGCCCTTTACCTTTTCATTAATTCGGTGCTTGATTTTGCATTTGATTAGATTACTTTATGTATTTTAATTGATTAAGGAAAATCTCAAAAACGTCAGTGCCACGTCAGCCTGGACTCTGGATAAGGTTTTTTTTTTTTTTTTTTTTTTTTTTTTTTTTTTTTTTTTTTGAGAATCGACTCTGGATAAGGTTGGTGACAAGGGAACTGGTCAATGTGACAAAGCAGCAAAAAACTCGCCTTTTCCCATTAAAAGACAACAAAACCAGCTTTTGGAAAATAATCAAATATACCTTTTTTATTATTATTACTTATTTTAAAATAAAGTCTAGATAGAAAATAGTGTGGAACCTACAAATAATGAATGATTTAAGGAAAAAAAACTAGTTTATAGTTGGTTGACAAAAGCAAATTATTATTTTTTTGGATAATACTAAAGATACAAACTATTTTACAACAAATTTTACAAAATGCTAATGCAGTGAGTGATTATTAGTAAATGAAAAATTAATATTAATAGTAAGCCTAAATGAAAACTAATAAGAAGTCAACCACATCAACATTTTATAAAAATATTGTAAAATAGTTTGTGGCTGTAACATTACTCTAATATTTTTTATTTTTCTACATCTAATCAGCCATCATAAATTATGGAATACCACTCTTTTAGTTTTGAGGAGTAATTATTCACATGACTGGTATTTTTTCCTTTCACATAAAAATAGCTTTGGCTAATTAAATTAATAGTTAGGATTTATCATTCATGTGAGAGGTTGTACTATATCGCTATATTTGGAAGACTTAGTGTCCGTTTGGGAACAACTTATTTAGCTGAAACTGAAAACTTTTTGCTGTGATTTATCATTCATGTGAGATGCAGTATTATATCGCTATAGTTGGAAGATTTAGTGTCCATTTGAAAACAGCTTATTTAGCTGAAACTGAAAACTTTTTGCTGAAAGTACCGTAAAAGTTAACTGAATTGAATAGTACAGTGAAACTCATGAATAATACCAAAAAGTGCAATGAGACTCATGAATAGTAACAAAAATAAACTGAAAATGCAAATAAACTGAAATTTTCAACTTGTCCCAAATGCACACTTAATAATAAATCAACCAAAGAGTACTCTCTCATCAAAAATTACTCAATGTCACAAAGTAGAGTTTCATAGTTCTCTTTCTTCTTATATAAGTGGTGGATCTCATCATGAATTTAGTTAATGGAATCTACCATTTATATTAGAAGAGAAAATACCACATCACATGTTATACTATATAATAAAAGTTAGATCACGAAAATTGTGATTGCATTAAGTGACTCTTTTTTCTTTTGCACTAAGTGTCTACACACTCATTAATTATTGGAAAATATTTTTTATACAACCCATTACGTGGCAGATGAGAAAACCATCCAAGTGTATTTATAGTCACATTGTATTTTTAAGGAGTCATGTAACTTACTTAAATAATACAAGTGAATGGTTTTTTTAACTATCACGTAATGGGATGCATAAAAACCTTGCTCTTAATTATTTAGCTAGTTTTTCTTTGATTAAATTTTATAAATAATTACAAGTTACCCACTTGTGATTAAACTAGATTTTATATTACCTATTCGTGGTTAGCTATTAGTGGCAACTCCAATAATTTTTTCTAGGTGGGTAAATAAAAAGATAAATCTTGGGTAGTAGATGAATCTTGCAGTTTGCATGATTTTCTTATTAAAAATTTGTCCGTAGTACTAGGAAGAAAATAAAAGATAAACTATAAGTTAATTGGGTATATTATTTCTTAATATAATGAACATACTAATTACAGTTGTTAAATTAAATCTTAGAAATAATCTATTGCTTCTAAATACAATACCATCAATCACCCTTGACATGATAGTCACTTTATAAGTACAAATTCTTGTGGGGTGTAGAGGCAAGAGTCGGAGTTCAAGTCTATATGAGGGAACTTTATACACACATACACTTAGATCAAACTAAAGTATGCTTTCCAATGATGCACGAAAATTAGTAGGTTGAAATACTTCGGGCTATGGTAATGGCTATAAGTCCTGAAAAGAAAGAAATAACTGTCAAAGGTGACCAGTGTGACCCAGCCAAGGACTCTCTGACGGTTAAGTCAATTTTTTCTCTAGAACACAAGGATAGGAAATAGTGAATGGTAGGAACTTACCTTGGATTAATGGGATTTGCTCATTTTGTAAAGAGTTAGAAGTGGGTCTACTTATTTGGATCAACCATCATCGTGGATGATGTGGGTGGTTAATGGAGAAAATGGGATATGTGGAGCGAAATCCGAGGAGTCCCTTCCACGTATTAAGAGCAATATGTCGTGGTCTGATTATATGGAACCTTTGAAGAATTCTTCGTAGGATTTACCAAGTACAATCCAATCGTCCATGTACCTAATCGTCCAGAGAGGACTTCCCTCAAACTGAAACATCTTGTTATTAATGGACAGGCATTATTCATGCGTTCTGTCATTCTTAGACCTCTTTCTTTGTACGTGGTCAGGTCATGGACGACAACCAAGGACAGGCTAGCCTTAATTGATCTCCATCACTTTCTATCTCAGATTAAGAAATAAAATAAAAATATAATAAAGATATTAATTATTGTTGTTTAGCAAACTTTAATTATTATTGGTTAAAATATTTTTATCAATTAGTTTATTTCTTTACCCTGTACAGTTATTTATTTAACAATTCAACTCAACTTTGACAATTATTGGTTTTTGTAAATATATTAAGAAATCTTTTATTGTTTTAACATTTATTTTTGTCTTCACTCAATCACTCTCCTATCCCACGTTTCTTGTCTAATTGTTTTTAAGAATCACCCATTGTTTAATTGTCTTTTCGTGTCAACATTTGCTAATTACTGACATATCCATGCCTCCATTTCCCATTTAACAAATAAAAAATTAAAAACACATTCAAATTCAGTCACTGTACTCATAGATTTGGTCAAATGTATAAATTAATTGTAACTTTATCTACAATAATAAATTATTAAGAGAATCATATTCGAACTTATTATTATTATTATTATTATTAGCTCTGAGAGGAACCCCCTGAACCAAAGCTAACGCCACCCGTCATGTTGCTTTTACCAATCTCGTCACCACCTCATCACTTTCACAGTTAAAAAGTAAAAAAATCATTTTAAAAAAAAAGAAATAAGTTTTTTTTTATAAGAAAAAAGAAATAAGTTGGTTATAGAGCTACGATGACATTTACAGTCAAGCATAGAGTAAATAAAAGTCATATAAAAGTACAATTACAACTAAAAAAACTGTGAACATTTTTAAAAACTAAAAATAAGTTGACCAATAAATTAGTAATACCACGTTACAAAAATGTTTGAAAATTTAAATTCTTCATATTTTGTTATAATTAATCACTATGGTTCGGAAATCTGTTACCTTAAAAATGGTTTATATGATTTTTTTTCCACATGAAAATTGTGTTCATAGAACTAAATTTCATTGAGATATAAGCCAAGGGTATAATTACAGCCGAGCCGAGCATCAGTGACGCAATGGTTAGTTCATAGTTGGTTACTCTAGAATCTATAGCGTAGCGGTATATGCTCAACCATCTTTCACAAAGCACAAAAGCTGAATAGTACACTACCATTTTTTTTTTTTTTTTTTTTTTTTTTTGGGTAGAAAAAAGTTTAGGTGAGGGGAGGCTATCCCATACCGGGCCAAGTAGGGGCAAGCAAGGATCCGTCCAACCCGACCCGAAGGGTTTCAGGTGGGTCAGGCGGACATCCAGGTTGGGTTTGGGTCTCACACTTTTCGGGTTTTGGATTGGGTTTGGGTTTAACCTAACCCACTTGGTCTTGATTTTTTTTTTTTTCCAGCTTTGATGGGTTTGACGTTATATTATATATTCCCTAATATAGAGTTCTCAAACCTAAAAAAATCGTCTTTATAAAATTTTATTTTTTTATTTTTTATTATGAATTTAAAAAAAAAATTCCTATTATAGAGTTCTTGCTTAATTACTTTTCCAATTTAAAACCTTGACCAAATCTTCTCATTTAAGATCCAAACATATTATCTACTCTCCATGTTTTATTTTCCTTTCAAATTTGAATTAAACCTTAATGACAAAGCTTAATTTCAATGTAAATACCTTATCTTTAGTCACCTCATTAACCACCGCGCACCCTTGGTGCGATGGTCACTCCACAAGTATAAATGCTTGTGGGGTGTAGGGGGCAAGGGCCAGGGTTCAAGTCTCCAGAAGGGAGCTTCACACATATATAAGCTTAGATTAGGCTAGAGTAGAAATTTTATTTTGTATAAAAAAAAAAAAAAAAAAAGTCACCTCATTAAAGTCTTTGCATTTTCCAAATTGATTTTTTAGGATTCAAAATTTAAATCCAAACATTGATTAAACCGATTCTATTTGGAAACACAATATAAATTAATCAATTTCCTTTGAATCCTTCCCTTGAATTTTGACTACATAGTGTTGAAGTTCAAAATTGCAATAAGGAACCAGACCCTTAAAAGTAAGAGAGGCCCAGCCCATGAAGAAGAAAGGCTTGACCCTCAAAAAATAAATAAGGAAGGAGCCCGGCCTATGGAGAGAAAAGAATAAAGTATTGGGCCTTAGGAAAAAAAAAAGAGGGACAAAGGGAAGCATGGGCCATGGGCTTAAGCAAGAGGTGGTACCCAAGGAAGCCCAAAAGGGAGGCAGGAAGGAGCTGGGTCATGTTGCATAGGATACACCAGAGTTATAGGGATTCTCGGGAAATGCTGGGTAAAAACCAATTGGAATTTGGACAGTTAAGGGTGGCATGCCCATGGACACAAGAAACGAAAGAGGTCATGTCCCATCCACCCACAATTCAGAAGAAAGCTTTGGGAACAGATGGTGGCTTAGAAGTCAGCATCTAATGAAGGAGCTTAGTACCTCGGGTAAAGTAGGCTGGGAGCCTTTCTGCCTTTCATCATTAGCAATGAGGAATCTGCCCATTTAAAGAAAATGGATAAAGTGTGAAGCAGCCAGAGCTCTGAAATATCTTTGTAAAGATTTTGGGAAAAGGATGAGAAGCCTTGACTTGGGAAGAGCATCTAGGATAACTTAAACAGGATCTCCCATAGAAGGAAGGTCAGCTGGGGGACTTTTGGGTTGCTAAATCTCAAAAGGGGAAATAATGAGAGAAAGAGGAAATGACCAGCCACCAATGTTATAGACATAACATTGGTTCTAGTACCCAGAACACCAAGAGAATGGATTAATTGCATGGAAAAAACCTTAGAAGTGGTACTATAAAAGGGGATGAAGCTCCTACCAAAAGGCATTCAGGAAGAAGCACTCAAATACTAGAAAAGATATTAAAAAGAGAGTTGTGAGCTTGAAATAGAGTGGAGAGTGAGGAATTGTGAAGGATCCTACATAAAATACTTAAGGATACACTTGGATTCAAAGGGATTCAAATTTCACAAGTTTGGAAGCCCAAAGAGAGCTATCTAAGTCTATGATTTTTTAACTTTATTGAATCTTGTGATATATCCCAGCAAAGTAGAACTCAATGTATTCAAATACTTGATATTATTTTGAGCATCCCTAACGTTATTTATTTGCACTCTTTTAGTTCCTTTGCTGTTCTTTAGTTATTTGTTTAACCAATACACACACACTATCTTTCCGCGGTGAGTAAAGCCTAGTCCACCAACTATTTACACTATCCTTTGGAGGCCTAGGATCCTCTCAGACTATTGGGCTTCGGCTCTGTCCAAAGCAGTAACCCACACACATAGAAATTTAGATTAAACCTTAAGAACATAAATCATGCCTGATATATAATAATTTATAATCAACTACAGTAAATGGCACCATATTAGTAACGTTATTCACCCAAGGAACTAGTTTGGAAACAAATTCTCTAATATGTAATCAGTCTTAGGTAGCATTAAAACCAAATTCTAATATAGAGTACGTTGGACAAGAGAATATGTTTGATAAGGAAATATTATAAACAAGAAAGGGTATGACTTACCTCCAGTATTTTTTTTAACTGGATATGTCCTTTTATTTTAAATATACAAGGCAAATGGTAGTGAGTTTTAATTTCCACATTTTATTTAGTTAGTGAATGATGTGACAGTTTTTCGTTAAAACAAAAAGAGATTTCAATTAAAAAAGTACTAGAGTTAAGCCAAACCCAGATATATGTTTGATAAGGAAAGATTATAAAGTCACTAATGACATTGCCAACATTCAAATCATAATTGATACCGGAAATAATATTGAGTTTGAATTTTAGTTTAAGAATAGGTAAGAAAACAGAAAGTCCATCAATTAAAAATCCATCTTATTTTTTTTCTTAAATTACCATTTAATTAGGATTAAAAATAATATATAATAATTTTAATAAAAATACTCCAACAAGTGCATATCAGATTTTATCTTCATTATTTTTTTTTAGAGAGAAATAATAATGTCAAAAAGTGATACATGATGGATTGTTATACAAAGCTCTATCGAAAATTATCTTATAGGCCCACTCAATCGGGCATATAAACAAGAGATTCTTTCTCTAACTCTACAGGCCCAATGGGCATACAATGGCCCAAACAAAACAAATAGTAGTACTATGTTGAAGGGTAAAGTCGTGAATATGAGTTGAGATGAAGGCTACTAGGTTGTCTCACTCGTATATATATGCCTAGAAAGCTGAGGTTCTCAAATACATTAAGTTCGTCTTAGGGTTTCTCTTCATTTCTCTTTCAGCCTGACAGAAAATTGGGGCAGAGTAGCCTTTGAACTCGCCGTTAGGGTTTCTCACCTCTAACTATACATTGGTTTCACAAGTTTTGTTCCTCTGATCTTGTGTTTTTTTTGGGTTTTTTTTTTGGGTTCAATGGCAATTTTATTATTGTATATGGGGCTTGAGTTTGGCTCTTTGGCTAACAAAAAAACGTGCCATAGAGATGAATATAGTCCCTATATTAAACTTTCAACCTTTTCATCCATATTCGCTATGACTTTTTATTTAGATCTAGCGAATTTCTTCGATTTGGCTGATACATTTTTCTAAGCCTTTCTTCTGATAATAAGAGTTGCTTGCCGATCTTTGTTTTGTCATTAGTATGTTATTGTTTTTGGGTATTCTAGTTCATGTGTCGAATTTTCGATACTCGATTTTGTTAAGGTTTTTGTTTATGTTTTATTTATTTTTTAAAATATTTTGAATATTAATCTAATTGTTAGCGAAACTTAGTTTCGAGTAGTAATTCAGGCAGCCTCTTTGCTAAAGTTTAATGGCGAAGAAGGTGTTGTACTGCTCGTAAATTAATGTCTTTTGCTCTTCAGACTTGCTGAGATGCCTTTGAAGCTGGTCTAGTAAGCTCAAGTACATTCTTTTCTTGTTTTACAAAATTATAATTTGGAATTTCACGAGTATAAGTTTCTTTATGGAGAATCAGTATGTAATAAGAAATTCTAATAAAAATAGTGCTATGAGTGAAATTTTTATTAATTAGCAAATACCGTATGCAACAAGCACCTAATTGATGCAACATGAACAAATAAAATATCACAGACAGAGGATCTCCGTTGTCTATTACAAAGAGCTTTCATATAATCTGTGAAAATCTTTAGCACTCTCACCCATTTGAGAAAAAAACAAGTTTCCTTCTCGGCTTCTCTCCATTAGAATCAAAACAATTTCATGGTGTGGTGAACTTGTTAAATTTCAATCTTTTTTGATGGGATTATTATAGCTGCCAATGATATAACCCAATAGGCTAAAGACCTTTTTTTCAATTCACAAATTCATAAGTTTCAATTTTCAAATGTCTTCATAAAATCACTGAACAGGCTAATGTGTAATGATGAATAGTGAAAGTAAATTCTGGTGATTTGTGAAGGGGAATGACGAATCCATTGTGTGCTTGGGGCATAAGGTTCATATTTGCCATTTCCTAAAACACTAGTTGTGTAATACAGCCTTAACTTGATACTAATTACAAGTCATTTCAAGACAAAGAAAAAGACAACTGACTATAGGAAAACTGAAAAGAAAGCTTCCCAGAAGCTGATCATGGATAAAAACGTGAGAACAGTGATTCAGAGTCCTTGCAGTTTGCAACCTACCATCTCTTTTATTTACATAAAATCCCCTCTAGAGAGCACATTGTAATTAGCACTGCCTGAAAAAAGAAAATCTGGGTGAAGAAAGTCCTATTCTGTTATCTTCTAAGTTCTAACAACTGGACCTACATGTACAACATCAAGTGCTGAAGCAGCTCAACCAATGTGTTACAATTCGACAGGAGCCGAATTGTTTTTAAGGAAATGTGGCTGCATACTGTGTTGTTGCTGCCAGTGTGGTAATTCTCCAGCTTCTTGAACCATTCCATCATACTCAAAAGCCCTTTGACTGCTGATATTTGAACCGGAGTCATAATCTGTGTCCATTTCCATCTCCTCCGTTTCCATGGCCTCTGACACACCTGCTGAAGGTGACTCTGCTCCTGAGGCTAAAGGAAGTTGAAATGCAACCCAGGGAACAACAGCCACACAGTCATTTGAAACCATGGGGTTTTTGTCTGTGTCTTCTTTCTCCATGGAATTCCCTAACTTCCCATTTCCTAGCGCGAGGAAATGTTCTGTGAGTAGTACATTAAAGATGAATAATGTGAATAAATGATTCCAAGACCAACAAAAGCTAATAACCAGAACACAAACATAAAAAGTATTTACTAAATTAACACCAGTAATTACCATTCCAATAGTGATAGTAATAGATAGAAAAGCACAATCAAGAAACATGTTGCAGTGACCAATTTACAAATGACATTCAATAATTATTTGAAATTTTAGAAGTGGAAAATGGGTATGTCTGTTTCACCGCCAACTGGCGCCATAAAACTTTCATGTGAATAAATCTTTCACAATGTGTGTTTTATCTGAAGCCCAAACAATCAGAGAACAGTCACACACATCAAAGGCACATTCTCATGGGAAACAAAAAGTTTTCTTTGTAAGGAATTAGGCTACTTATTTGACACCAATCGGACCCTATTTCTTCTCCAGAAACTCAAACAACTCTGCAGGTACAGACATTAGAGTCAAACTATGCTAGTTCAATCCATGAGGATATTTGATACATCCCAATCAAAAGGTCCAGGACAAGTAGCAGTGACAGTGAGACATGACAAGGGTTATGTGAAGTGTAGACAAAGCTAGATGCATTTGGTATTTGGGGTGATGTTTCGTCATTTATAACCAAGCAGAGGCCCACTTCTTGACAAGTATATGTAAGGTAAATGATGCAATTGTTTGGCAGTGATCTAAGATTATAATTTGTTGGTGAGGCACAGCAGTTTCAGACAAATTTGCAGGTTGGTGAAATAAAGTCTCTAAGATGACTAAATTGCATGGTTTGAGATAAATATATTCTCTGGTGGCAGCTCCGACGGTTTATTCTTTTGCATAATAAAATCACAAACTGGTTCTATAATAAATCTCTCTTTCTCATTATAAAAAGTAGGAGCTGAATATTTATCTTATGATGAGAAGCTTTTGAAATGATCCATATTTGTGGTCCTCAGTAGGAGGACATCTTTCTGTTGGTATCTTCCTATCATATATTTTCCTTTGATAGTGCTGAGGTAACCCAATTAGTTACTGTTAAGTTGATTCTCCCTTTCTCAGAGTAAAAGTTATTAGCTGCCCCATCCCCAAAAAGTGCTTGAGGAGTTTACTTACAGGAAATGAAAAAGAACAGAAACATACAGATACATGTCAATCCTCACCACCAATAGTTTATGCAAAAACCTAGCATTTTTTCTTCACAGTACCTTCTAATTACCCAACACACATCCCCATTACTCTTCCTGTGTCTGTGCCAAAATTACAATTATACAGTCCTTCCACACTCACTTTCACCATTTCCTCACAAGATCCGATCAAGCAATCCATTTAAAGCCACTTTAAGCCACCTATAATCCATTGGTGTGTGTGTATTTCACCTTTCATGTGGTTAGGCAGGAAAATTATACTAACAATTTACTGAAAGATTCCAATCCAGGCCCAAAATCAACAAATAAATGCAGTACTTAAACATTGGCTCAGATCTCCAAATTTAATCTTTGCAAATCAATACCTTCTTTTAAAAGTTAAAAAGTTTTATTAGAAAAGAGCAAAAAGGGGCACAACCCAAATACATGGAAGGTATACAGAGGAAGAGCCAAAGGAGAAAAAAGAATAAGCTATTGTCTAAAATTCATATTATCCAAGAATTCAACAAATTGTGAAAGAGAAAGAGACAGTAGTTGACAAAATTTTCGTGCACCTATACCTATAATCTATGACAGATTTTTTCCGGTGAACTAATTGTGTACTTAAGGTTTTCCTCCTATCTAATAAAATTCATTTATTATATATACATATATAAGTGCATGCATGAAGCTCATTAAACAAACCTTTCCTTTTTTTTTTGATAAGTAAGAATGATACACATAAAAAAAGGCTACTCTATGCATAAGAAGTGCAGAGCACACCAACAAACAAAAAAGAAGGAAAAGAGAGAGGAAACTGAAAAAAACCAAACAGCAAAATTAAGTGTTTGTTTGGGAATAACTTATTTAGCTGAAACTGAAAACTTTTTGCTGAAAGTATTATAGATAACGGTAAAAGTTAACTGAAATAGTACAGTAGGACCCATGAATAGTACCAAAAAGTGCAGTGGGCCCCATGAATAGTAGAAAAAATAAGCTGGCAAAAATAATCAATGCCAAACACACACTAAAAAACCTTTCCTCATACATATATGTATATATAATGCATTTCTATTTTCTTATCTTAATTTTTAAATGGGCATCACTCTCCAATCTAATAAACCACGATCAAACAAAGGTCTATGTACCTCACTTCTAATAAATCATGGAATCAAAATATGTCTACTCTATGTACCTCAATTCCATAATAGACAAGTACAACAATAGAGAGCCTAGTAATCAATCGAAATATCTAGGATTAACTTATCAAAAGCTCAAATACAGTTTTTGTTTTAGTTAGAAAGTTACTCATGCACGTAATGGATCATGATCCCACAACCTCACTCTCCACCTTACTTACAAGGGTGTAGGTGCCACTTGCGCTAAAACTCATTGGTGTTATATATATATAATCACTTTTTTCGTTCAGTGAACTAATGTAACAACAAAATTACAAATTCACAAATGGCCATAGGTCACAAAATAAATCAGCCTACATTCTTTGATTCATCAAATCATTTCTTTCGTATCGAGGAAAAAGCATAAATCAGTTTGGTGGTTTCTATATATGATCAAAGGCTTCATGGCAACACATTTAAAACGCTTAATGGAGATGAATTGAACTGCAAATTCTAAACACCAAATGTCATAAAAAGGAAAAAAAAAAAAAAGGGCATGTAGTAGTAGCAGAAACTACATACAAATGGGAGACTTTGATACCGACCTTTCAATCCCGGAATCAATGCAGAGTTCACAACAATAGGAAAATCAGGCGAACACGGGGACTTAAAAAACGGGGTGTTTAGTGGCTGATTGTAGAGAACAAGAGCGCTCACTCTCTCCTCCAAACTATTACTCGAAAGCATCGACAATGGAGCAACAGCCATTTGCAGCATATTATTACTACTGCATGTGAAGGGTTGTTGTTGTTGTTGTTGTTCTTGCAATAACAACCCTTGTTCAAGTATCTGGGGAACTCTAATTGGTGGGTCTTCATTCATGTTTTCAAGTAATTCAACATCCTAAAAATTCATACAAACCAAACAAAAAATATGAATGATTTTGTTTAAGAATATGAAAAATTGGTGATTATTGATATCTTTCTAGAAATTGAGAGAAAAATTGGAGAAGTACCAGTCTTGGGGATTTTCTGGGAGAAAATGGAACGAAAGAGAGATCATGATGAAGATCCTTGCGCTTCATGGCTTCGTTCTAAGATCACAATCGGTAAAGCTAATTGAATTCAAAAACCCTAATCTGCATTCTTTAATACTAGTATTAAGTGCTCTCTCTCTCTCTCTCTCTGTGTTTCTTTTGCCGCGGTTTTATTTTCCTGTTAGTTTCTCGCGTAGTTTCTTCGTCTTTCGTGGCACAACTTTTTATTTTATTTTATTTTATTTATTTTATACTTAATGGGAAAGTGGTGTTAATGATAAAATATTGAGAATTTGTGTAGATCTTGAAAAGAAAATGTAAAGACAAACAAACTCCTTTTGCTCTCTCACTTTCTTCCTTTGAATCGATTCTTGTGGATTATAAATAGAAGATTTGTTCTCAATAAAAGAATACTATTCTTCTTCACTCACAAAAGCTATTTGTATAGTGATAATCTGTATATATTAAGAGGATTCAGAAAGTTAGTTATTGCTTCTTCTTTTTTCTGTCAAAAATACCCCTAAATTAATTAACCAACAATTTAAAAATGGGGTTAAAATAGTAAATTAGAAAAAGAAAGTTAGTTATTACTTTTTTTATTGTCAAAAATACCCCTACCTAAAACTTAAAAATGAGGTTAAAATAGTAAATTGACAAAAATAATAAATTCCTACTACGTTGAAATGTATTCCTGCTTCTAATAAACTCCTACTTTTACGTTGATTTAAATTTCTACTTCTACTCACTAAGTCCCTACAAAATAGGATTACTCTTTTGTTAGTTTTAAAACTCCTCCAATCTACAAAACTCAGCCCACATATTCATTTTTTTTTTTTTACTTCATCACGATATATTTGTTTCTTCTGTCCTCATTTTTTTTTCAATTTTTTTAATAAAAAATTTCATTACACCCTTAGTTTTTTTTTTTTTTTTTTTTTTTTTTTTTTTTGGTGATTGGAAAAAGTAGAAATCCCAAATTATAATAAATGCAAAATTATTAATCTTTATCCAAAAAATAGAAGAGCCTCTGAGCACGCGCTCAGAGGCTAGTTTTTCTTAAGAGTTTCTCAATTTATATGGTTTTAAAAGGTGTTTATGATAGTAATTTTATTTCTTTGTGATATGATATGTATGTTGTTTAATCTTTTTAATATAAGTTTCCTACTATTCGATTAAACTTTTAATTGTTAATGTTGTTTGATCTAAAATGCATTACCTTTGATTTGTTTTTGTGTTTAGTTTACTTAGGCTTTGCTTTGTTTATTGTTTTTTTTTTTTTTTTTTATTGTTTAGTACTATGTAGGCATTGAATTGTGATGGGGTCCAAATTAAGTTTAGTTCGTCCATAGTTGTCGTCCATGACTAGACCACATCCAAAAGGTTTTACAAGGAAAGAAACCCAACAAAAACATCACGGGCATGAATAGGATCCGTCCATGGGTAACGAGATCATCCAATTTCAGGATAGTCGTCCATGACCCAAGGGCATGGACGACCAGACAACACTTAGTGAATTTTAAAAGAACTTTTCAAAGGTTCAATATAATCAGATCACGATTCACCATTCCTAAAACGTGGAAAGGATTCCCCGTAAACCGCTCCACGTCCTCCGTTTTCTCCATTAACTCCACACATCCCCCATGATAATAGTGGATCCGAACAAGTAGACCCATTCCTAACTCTCTATTAAAGGATCAAGTCACATTCAACTAAGGTAAGTTCTACTATTCACAGTTTCCCATCCTGATATTTTAGAGAGAAAACTGACTTAACCGTCGGAGAGTCCTTGGCCGGGTTATACCGGTCAACTTTGACAATCCTTTCTTTCCTTTCAAGTCATTAAGCCATCACCATAGCTCGGAGCATTTCAGCCTACTAATTTTCGAGCATCATCAGTTGGCGCCGTCTGTGGGAAAAATTTGGCTTGTTTCCAAGTGATAATCGCCTTGCTTTCCAAGACAAATATGCTACATGGTTTGGACTAGGTCGATGGCCACCAGTCCAAAACACCAAGAGAGCGGAAACTCCTCCAGTCACCCAAATCGTGCACCTGCACCACCACTGACTGTCTAGCAACAGTTGCAGTCCATGGCAACTGTGATGGCTGACTTGATGCAGTAAAACCAGGAGTTAACTAGAGAAGTTAATAAACACCGTCGACAGCAACGCGGTGAGGAACACGGGCAAAAATCAGAGAATGGAGGAGCAGAGAATGGTGCTGAGGGAGGAGATCAGTCCAGAGGTACCATCACTCGTAGGGTACCACACTTGGAGAGAGAGAGATGGACCAGATGAAAAGAGCCATGGAGGAGATGAAGGACTCTATGAGGAGGGAAAATCATGTGGATGACCTTGTCCACAAAACTGATTCTCCCTTCATTGCGTCCATCACAAGTCACCCCCTACCCTCCAAATTCAAAATGCCTACCTTGGACTCATATGATGGAACACGGGATCCTTGTGATCACATTGCCACATTCAAGACGACCATGCATCTTCAAGGTGTTCTAAACGAAATCATGTGCAGAGCTTTTCCTACTACGTTGAAAGGCTCAGCCAGAGTATGGTTTGGTAAGGTACCACCAAACACCATAACTTCGTTCCAGGAGTTAAGTTGTTTGTCAATAATTTTGTTGGGGGCCAAAGGCATAAACGCTCCTCGTCCAGTTTGCTGAACATAGAACAAGGAGAAAACAAGAGTCTGTGCACTTTTATTAGTCACTTTAATAGGGAAGCCTTAATTGGTAGACGAGATGGATGATAAGATCCACTTGGCAGCCTTCTACAATGGGGTTACTTCAAATTTGTTCATCCACAAGTTGTATGACTAAGAGCCACAGACGATGGTTGAGTTAATACACTCAGCTCAAAGTTTCATGAATGCTGAAGACACCATTATTGCTAAGAAGAAAAAGAAGGCAGAACGATTGGAAACTAGTTATGTACATCATCCAGAGCAAGGCCCTCGTCCAAAGAAGGCCAAAATAAGGGAGAAAAGGGATCGAGATGGCAGGAAGGCAATGCCGTCCTCAGGATGACACCCCAACTACACTCCCCCTAAATACCCCGCTTGACCAAATGTTGATGCAGATTAAAGATGACCAGTCCTTGAAATGGCCAGAGAAGATGAAAGGAGATCCTAGCAAGCGGAACAAAAGCAAGTATTGTCGTTTCCACCGAGACCACGGACATGATACGGACGAGTGTTACAATTTGAAGCAACAAATTGAAGTTCTTATTAAGTAGGGAAAGTTAAAAAATTTCCTTGGACTAGACCATAAAGACGAAAGACAAACACTAAAAGGCAAAGCAGAAGAGCCAGTGTGCCAGCCACTAGAAGAGATAAGGGTCATTGTAGGAGGAATGTCAACCGGAAACTTGTCCAAAGCCAAGAAGACTTACTTGCAGGGTAGTTCAGAATGTTCAACTCACTAGCCGCCCACCAAGGACGTCTGGAGAGGAGGAACCTGCCATTATATTCACGGACGAAGATGCAAGGCGACTACATCATCATCCTTATAATGACGCAATTGTTATTACCTTGACGATTGCAAATTATACAACTAGAAGGGTGTTAATAGACAATGGGAGTTCAACAGACATCTTCTACTATTCAACCTTCCAGCAAATGAGAATCAATAAGGAGTTACTTCGTCCAGTGAATGTGCCTTTAATTAGATTCGGAGGAATGAAGCTTCTATCAGTAGGCATTATCTCCTTGCTAGTTATGGTTGGCTCTTACCCACGACAAATCAATAAGGAAGTAAACTTTCTTGTTGTGGATTGTTCGTCCTCGTACAATGCCATCATAGGACGGCCAACCTTGAACAGTTGGAAGGCCGCAACGTCCATGTATCACTTTTCTGTCAAATTCCCAACTAAGTATGGCATTGGAGAAGTACAAGGAGACTAACTAGCTGCTAGAGAATATTACTTAGCAATGTTGGAAATGGACGAGCAGATGCAGATGATGAACATTGAAGAAAGAAGAATAGTGGCTGAACTAATTGAAGTATTGGAAGATGTTCCATTGGACGAGTCCAACCCGGAGAAGTTTACTAGGATTGGGACAAGCATGGAAGAGAAGACAAAGCAAGACCTTGTCCAATTCCTCAAGAAGAGCACAGATGTTTTTGCTTGGAGTCACGAAGACATGCCTGGGATTGACCCAAGTGTGATTACTCATCATCTAAATGTGTCCCCATCTTACAAGCCCATCCATCAGAAAAGGAGAGTGTTCGTCCCGAAACGAGACAATGCCATCAAAGAAGAAGTCCAGAAGTTGGTACAACGGAGTTCATCCGCGAAGTCTACTACCTTGATTGGCTAGCTAATGTAGTGATGGTCAAAAACACTAATGGCAAATGGAGGATGTGCATGGACTTTACAGATTTGAACAAGGCGTGCCCCAAGGATAGTTATCCTCTTCCACGCATTGATCAGCTGGTGGACTCAGCAGCTGGACATAGGGTTGTAACCGGTTTGGTTCGGTCAGTTTTTTTTATCCGGCCAACCGAAACTGAAATTTTCGGTTTGTAAAAGTCTCAACCGAAACCGACCGAAATAGTTGAAAAACCGTTGGTTTCAGTCGGTTTTTTGGTCAGTTTTGGTTTTTGGGCCTGAAGTTTGGGCCAGTTGGGCCTTTGGTTTTTTTTCCAAAAATTTTCTGTTTGGGCTTTTTTATTTTTTTTTAAAAAAAATGCAGTATTCAGTATGTTGTTACTACAAAACAAAGATTCAGCGAAGCACATGGGTTATCATTTTTTCAAAGCCCTAACTTTATTGATTCAGATTCAATATTAAACAAAACCCAAAACACAAAACAGAGAGAGGGTATTGAGATTTTCAAAAGAGATTCACCGTGAGTCTTGACTCTTGAGATGAGAAGCCGATGATCAAGCAGATTTGGAGCTCCTCTATGGCTTCACGGAGATGGTCCTTGGCTTCCTGGAGGCAGCGCTCGGCGTTGACGTTGTCTTGGAGTGGCGGCGATGGTGGAGACCCTGCTGCTGATGCCATTTTCGTCACACAGCCACAGTCACAATGAGAAGAGAGGGTGGCGTGGGGAGGGCGGCGAGTGGAGGCGGTGGAGGTAGATTGGTGTGAGAGGGAGTGTGGAGTGGAGGCTGTGGCTGTCTGAATGTGAGAGGGGAAAGTGTGAGAGTGAAAAGTGTGGGGTATGTAGGGTAGGGTTTCCAACTTTTATTTTTATAGTCTGATTAGTTTTAGTTTAATTAGTTTAATTATATATTTACCTAGTTTAATTATAGTTAATTAATCTAATGGCCAATGGGTTTTAAAATGCTATGTCAGTATGTTTAAAAAGAGCTAGGGCTGAATTAATTTGATGACTAATCTCAGTGATCTATTTGATCATATAAAGTTATAAACAAGGCCCAATTGTATATATAAAGTTATAAAACAAGGGAGGCCCAAGCATATATAATAAGTCAGAGGCCCAAAGCTTTTATTTGCAAACTTTATAATTTATATTATATATTTAATATAAAATATAATATAATAATATAGTTCGGTTCGGTTCGGTGCATTAAAACCTGCCACCGAAAACCGAATCGAAATTTTTGGGTTTTTATATAATAAAATCGAAATCGAACCGAACCGAAATTTTTGCATCGGTTCAGTCGATTTGAAGCGGTTTTTTCGGTTCTTCGGTTTTTTGCACACCCCTAACTGGACACCAATTGCTAAGTTTCATGGACGCATTCTCAGGGTACAACCAGATTAAGATGGACGAGGCAGACCAGGAGAAAACATCCTTCATCACAAGCCAAGGTTTGTTTTGTAAAGCCTATCTTTCAACTATGAAAACAAAACAAATATTTAGTAAAAAGCTGATAAGAACAATGATTGAATACTTGTTGCCTATCTCTCAATCTCTCTTAAATTGGTCTCTATCTCGGTCTCTCTCTCAAACTCAATTTGTCAGAAATCCATCACCTTCTCAGCCTCAATCTCGGCCTGTCTCTCAAACTTGGCCTCAATCTCGGTCTTGCTCTCAAACTCAGTTTCTCTCTCAAACCAACCCAACTCCTATTCTAGTTTTTCCCAAATTTACTCAGTTAGGGCTTCAAAAATCCATCGTGTTTTTGGTTTTGATTTCAAGGGAAGGGGAATAATGTCGTTCCCCTTAAATGTGTGTGTGTGTGTGTTTTTTTTTTTTTTTCTTCTAATTATGAAATTTATTAAAAAAAAATTAGAGCCAAAACGGCGTTGTTTTGATTCACTTAACGATGTCTAACGGAATACTATATTGACAAAAATAGAAACTTAGAGGATTGAAATGATAAAATTAAAAGTTAGAGGACTGAAATAACAAAAGCTGATAGTTAGAGGTTTAATTTTAGATTTTTACCTTTATTTATTTACCAAATTACTGCACTGCGATTAGTTACTTCCCAGTCCCCATTACGTTAAAAAAATAAAATTCAAACGTTGACCTGAATCTAGCGGTGCACCCAATCACAATAAAACAAACTTTCATTGCCCTTCCCGAACCTTCACATGCTAAAAACAAAACAAAACAAAAATCACCTTTTATATATAAAAAAAAAAAAAAAAAAACCTTTACGTCGGTGAGTTAATTTAAATCACATGGGGGTCCCTATATCAAAATGCAAATAAAAAAAATCCAAGTCATCATGATAAACGGTCAGAATTACAATAAGTAATAGCTAACCATAAAACTCTTATGCTGTTGCGTAGCACTGAAACCTGGCTCTCCTCTCCTGTACCTTCTCTTCTCCAACGACCTGAGCTTTCGTTCACGTTCACGCACAAACTACAAAGCCCACGGAGATCTCATCTAGCACTAGCACACAAGCTTCTTCTTCCTTCTTCAATGGCGATAGAGAGAGATAGATAATATTAGGGTTTTGGATCTATCACTCCGGACCGAGAGTGAGAGAGAGATGGACGTGGAGAGGTCTTCGCTGTGCAATTGCGTGGTGAACTTTCTGTTGGAGGAGAGGTATTTGTTGACGGCATTCGAGCTACTCCACGAGCTTCTAGACGATGGCCGTGACGCCCAGGCTATTCGCCTCAAGGAGTTCTTCTCCGATCCCTCTCAATTCCCTCCCGATCAGATCTCTCGCTTCAATACTCTTCGAGGTTCTCTCTCTTTCTCTTTATAGTTCCGTTTGGTTGCTGAGAAAATGTGAGAAATGAGGGATTCGTTTAATTTGAGATCTTGTAAGTTTGAAAAAGATTAATTTTATTGTAATTTTGATGTGTACGATATTGGTTCATGTTTTACCGAGTTAGTGGTAGGATTTCAATTCTATTCCGAATTTTGGAACTCGAAATTGTGCCCAGTGAACTGTGGCATTGAGAAATTTGTGATACCAGGAGGCATTTTCACTTTTCGATTTTATGATTATGAGATATAGAACATTTTGGAAATGATCGATCAATGAGAGTGAAATCTTGGATCTTAGTTCTTTGTTTCAATAGGAGTTACGAAGAAACCCCTAGGAAGATCATATTAATGCGGGTAAGATAGGAAAATTTGAATTTAGGTTGAAATATTGGCTAGAAAAAACCAACAAAGAAATAAAGGAATCTGTAGGATAGTAAGAATGTTCTTTGGCGTTGATTGCTATAGATTAGGAAGGATTGCATGACATTGTTTGATAATGCAATAAAAAATATGGGTTTATTGAATGGGGGCAATGGTGCTATTGAATGGAAGGTGATGGTCAGAGGTGAAGAAATTAAGAGGCTCAACATCTTGTTTTTTCTTGGCTAGTCTGCATGAACTGTGAAGCAATTGAGGATTATGTTTGTGAAGGGGAATAGGATAACTGAATATAATGGAGGCGTGTGAGCCTGAACACCTGTGATCTAAAGAAACATATCAAATACGCATATTTTGGAGAGAATAACCTCAATTTTGAGGTACAAGAGGTGTTTGGTTCCAGACTTTATATTATCTCACTGAGATGGCACCTGTATCTTTTGTCTTTGGTGCTGTGGGTTTTATTTTTTATAATGCACTGGCGATGCATAGATGGCTAGTCATGTCAATATGTGCACATTATTTGCATTTACCTATGTGCAGCTAGCATTTTCCATCTAAAAAGGGTAAAAGAATTATTTTTCTGATGACGTTAGTACGTTAATTTGTTAGTTGTAATATTTAATCATGGTTTTCATTCCTTTTCTGGGTTTATCAAAAATTATAATTTTATGATGCAAATAAATGCACTTGTAAGTGGTTTCAGTCCATGCCTGAATCACACATTACAACAACAACAATACCAAGCCTTAATCCCAAACTTTGGGGTTGGCTCCTCAACATATTAGTTAGGGTTGACCACATGTATTCTGTTTCTCCATTTAATTATATCTGAAGTCATACTCTTTGTTATTTCCTTAATAGATAATTCCTTTTTTTATTACTTCTACTAATGTTATTTTGGGTCTTCCTCTACCTTTTTATGTTCTCTCAATTTGGATCAACTCACTCTTTCTTACTGGTGCATTAATCGCTCTCCTTTGAACATTACCAAAACCTGAATTACACATTGAATTACCAAATTTAATTTTATAGCTTTTCCTTGAATTTAAAACATAACTGATTTTGTTTAATTTCTCTTTCCTTCTTGAAATGCAGTTGCAGACCCTCAAAGTTTGCTGGAAGAGAAAGAATCACTAGAAGAAAAATTAGCAATTAGTGAATATGAGCTTCGTTTAGCCCAAGAGGACATTTTGAAATTGAAGGCTGAATTACAGAAGAAAATGGAAGTCCCTCTGGATAAATTGAATGGTAATTTCTCCTGTGTTCGATGTTTCAAATGATATCATTTTGAGCATTTCATCTTATTTGCATGACAGATCTTCCTGCATGCTGTTTGAAAATGTATGGTTTGTTGGTTAATATACTGCATGGGCACTGCATTCTATCTGAGACAGTTGATGCTTTTTAGTAATTTAATCAATTAAGCCATATGTTTACAATGAGCTACCAAAAATATGTAGGTGCATCAGTTGTGAGCTTATTACAAAAAATAATGAAGACTCCTCTATTTTTGCTCTTCTTACAAATTGAAATCAAGGAATCGACAACCATTTTTATGTTTATATTCTGGAATTCAATTTTACACTCCCATCTTTGCACCCTTGTTACCATTAGTCACTGTTTTGAAAACCACACCTGACTGTCCATTCCGACCGGGTTAACTGTCAACTGGCCCAATTTCTGTCTTTTTATCATTTAGAACTGTGCAATTTGAATTTATAAGGCAAACTGTGTAAACTGCTGTTCAACCGGTTTGGGGAACTGGTGGTTAAACCAGGTTGGAGAAGCTACTTCCTTCACAAAAAATAAGTGCGGCTGTCAAAATTCGAACACCTACATAGTAGGTTCCAATCATTAAATTAATAAGCAACCATTAAGCTACGACAGCTTCTTGTCACAATGGATTACAAAAATTTATATATATTCAATTCAAAAGGATTAGATATTTAAAAATTGCTAATCAATATGATACATATCATTAAAAATAAACGAACTTTATATTAATTCTTTTATAACTAATATATTTATAGTTTTTCATTATGTGATTTTATTGTAATTATCCCTCTCTAAAGGATTAACTATAATCTTAACATTAAATTTTTTTTTTTTTCATTTATACTTTATTATCTTATGTTTTTCTTATATAAGTTTTAAAATATTTTAAAATAATTTAAATTTCTGTAGATATATTTGAATTAAAGTTATTAATTTTTCCAAATGTATTCTATTAATTTGTATTTTAGTTAATGTTAAATTAATTATGATATCATTGTGGTTGAACCTCTGGTTGGACCCTGGCCCGACCTCAAAACCTTGAACCTCCATTTTCCAGTTCTTAAAAAGGTCCAGTTTTTAAAATCTTGCCATTAATTGATCATTTTTTTTGTTTAAACTATTAGTGCAACAGTAGTAGTGGCAAATTTAAGATTCTGTATGAATGTAACGAGGCACATTCAGGATTTACTATCAATTTAAGAATTCCTTATACCTTGGATTCTTTTGCAGAGTCAAATAAAGATGCTTCTGTAAATCGAGGATCAGAATTTCAGCGGCAAAAGAGGGAAGCTTCCTTCTCTGATTTGGGCCCCTTGAAGGATAACGAACGTCGTGATCTTAACTGTGCTGTAAAGGAGTATTTGCTTATAGCAGGGTATCGACTCACTGCAATGACATTCTATGAAGAGGTATTCAAGACAATGCTCTCTCTCTCTCTCTCTCACAGTTTGAATGACTTTTTTATTTTTATTGAGATATGTCTATCTGCTTTATTTTTCTGCTTGTTTTCTTCTAAATTCCTTGGTTTTTCTTCATGACCTACCTGTTTAAGTTACAATTAGAATTTAGAAGGCTGAATCAATCAACTGTAAATAAATGCAGTTGCATTTACTGGCTTTCTTGCCTGCCTGGTCAGAAAAAACATGATGCATTACATATATGATATATGTGTTTCTGTGTTTTTAAAAATATAGCATAACTCAAGGTTACCTAGAACATTGTACACTTGCCCTTGTGGTAGTAATATAGGGATTTGGTACACTCCTATACCCAGTATGAAATACATTGAGGCTAAGCTTGGTTCACTGTTTGTGGTCTTCGTTTGCATTAGAATGTACGTGATTCTCAGATGCTGATTGCACTAGAAAGGGCATCGAAACTTTATCCTTAATTGTTGTCTTTATTGATTTTGACTTGTTTGCTGTCCCATTACAGATAAAACCTCTAATCATGATATATATATGTATGATTTTCACTTAATTGTGTATCTAATCTTAAAACATTATCATAACCTTACCTGACAATATTTTCACTTCAGGTTACAGATCAGAACCTAGAGGTTTGGCAGAATACAGCTGCATGTGTACCAGATGCCTTACGTCATTATTATTATCAGTATCTTTCATCAACTACAGAGGCTGCTGAGGTATTTCCTGAGACGTTTAGGCAAGTTGCTTCTTATGTATACTCAAAAGAGTTCTAGTACCATTCTTAGTCCTTTTTAGTGTTTAAAGTTATTTCCTTTTACCAAGCTCACCAGTCTTTTTAAAAGAACACCAACGCCTTTGCAACCCACTTTCACTTTCTTACTGCCGATCTATGTAGTGCTTGATGCATATTATATCACTAAGTGGAATATAAGTATGTTAACGTATGGACTTGAACTTCAGATGATTGCATCAGTATAAAACTTTTTTATTAAATGTACTAAGTACTATTTACATGGAGCACATGAGTAACTTTTGCCTCCACATTCTTGTTTGACACAAGAATGTAGAATTTGACCTGAAAGTGCACATATACATCAATTTATCAATTCACGATTGTGATACAATGTGTCAAGCTTTGGATCTTAATCTGTTAATCACCATTCCTAAAATTGGAATTCTCTCACTAGATTAGTAACCTCAATATGTAAATCAGATCTATTACTCTACTCACAGCATTCTTATTTTTAGAGTTGTGGATTTTGCCTATTTGTTCTTTACTTTCCATTTTTCCAATTGCCAATTTAAAGATAGTGGAAACAACAAAGGGAAAATGACCCATTGGAAGAATAGAAGAGATGGGATGAGTTCTTTAAGTTGAAGAAAATGATGCTTAATAAGCCAAAAGGTGAGCAATTGTTTCATTTGCTTCTATATTTAGCGTAATCATGAATTACTTAGTAGTTCCATGGGACTCAATGACATTATATCTCAATTAGAATTTGGGGTTGGTGCTTGTTAACTTAGAATTTATTTGCTTTCCATAGTTCATTATTATCAGTATCTTCTTTATCGGACCTAAAAGTTATCTTCATGGAAGTAATAACGTACCCACATTCCCTTAAATACGAAGTCAAATAATTCATCCAATTCGTTAATTAATCAAACTGAAGTTTGACATAAATCATTCAACTAACTCAAAAAGAAAGTTAGTAAATGGACAATCATTTATCTTTGAGTTAAAATGTTTACAATGAGTAATTACTAATTCTCAAGTGATGATCTTGAATGAACAATTCTAACACGTAAAGAAAAAAAAAAAAAAAAAACTCTCCTATGATTTATCACAAAACACCAAATGTCCTCTTTTCTCACACAAAGCTTGTTCACCAACTGAATTAACTACCTTCCCATAACCGTATCTCAACGGCATTCTTCCCATCACTCTATGAAACTCCATTATACACTTCCCTCTCCTCTTCCTATGCTCCCCTCTCCTACTACTCAACCCCACTTCCTTCACTCCCTCATCTTTCAATCCCAACCGTTGATCACCATCATGATGATCAACGTCAACGTCATTCCTCGCATCCCCGTAATCCCTGGCCCACTTCGCCCCCACCAAAACGGGCCCCACGTTAGTCTCATCAGCCACCACAAAATTCATCAAGATGTCCTCACAATTGCTCATCCGATCAACGGTCCTCCTCATCTCAACCATCGCGGGCCCACCGTTACAGCTGTACTTAAACAGGTAATCATTTCTCAGAATCATAAACTTGGTGAGCAAAATCGAGTACTTCTCTGGATGCACAGTGTAAATCCACTCCTTCCTCGACAAATCAAGATCGTGCGATCTCACGAAGAATCCAATCAGACGGTCACGGTTCGATCCCCAAATCCTCACCGCGAACTCGAACGATTCGTGGTCGATCTCCACGTCATCGTCGCATATCAAAACGGCGTGGGTCCCGATGGAAGATCTAGGGAGGAACCGATTGTTGAGGCTGTTCGACGATTGGCGGAGCAGAGAGATTGAGTGATGGAGAGAGAGATTTTGGGCCAATTGGGCTAGGGTTTGGGCCGGGGTGGAGGGGTTTCCCCAGAGGACGAGCACGGAGGATACAAGAGGCGAAGTTGCGTACGTGGCAGCCAGTGATTGGAGCAGAGGAATACGAGACTCGGAGTAACCGTTGATCAAGACCGTTATTTGATCGGATCGGAGCGTCCGCGGGTCCCGCTGGGCCTTCGGGTCGCACGGGTCATCGGATAGTGTACGTAAACCGTTTACAGAGAAGAAGAAAAAGAATAGTATCACGAAGGTTCGAATCTGATTCATCTCCATTAGAGCAACATGGATCAGCTTGATTTTATAAAATGGTTTTTCAGTGGCAATTTCGATAATAATGATAGATTTTGAGTGCAAATTTGCTAGAGTGGCAGTTTTGTTATTTGTGGAGAACTACGCGGGTGAATTGTTAATTTGTTATTTTATTTTTTTTCCTCCTGCAGCAATAACGTTATCTGATTCTGAAGTGCGTGACAGCGTGAGGTGAGGAAAGTGTAAAAATGGCGATGATGATGTGTAGTATGGCCCCTGGGAAGCTCTACTTTTTACAGAATTTGCCATCGGCTCCGTTAAAGACGACGAGGCGGCGTTTTTTAATGAAGCCTGTGCATTGCGCGCCAATTCAGCCAGTGTCAGTGTCAGTGGAACAACAGGTATAAAATCATTTCTGAGCTTAAAATGGATTAAGAATAATAGTCAGGCGCAATGTGCATTTTATCATGCTGACCTTATTGGAAATTTAACGAATCTTTTTGGGAATTTAAAACTCACTCACTTTTCCAAGGTCCCTGAAGCCCATCTTATTAAAAAAAATGTAGTATGTGACTCTGTATGTTGGGCAAAACTTTCTCGATTGATTAATCCCACCTTGTGGTTGATTTCAATTGGTCTAAACAAATTCAATGATTTAAAAAAAAAAAAAAAAAAACCCCATATAAACAAAGAAAAAAAAATTAAGTAAATGCTACATGTCACAAATTTAACTAAAAATTAGAGGAAATTAGAGAATTTAAATGTTTTGAGGTACTAAGTAACTTAATCTAAATTTTGCCCGTGTATATTTCTCTATGGCATTTATTAGTTTTGGGGCTATATTAGGTTCCGCAATTGAATTCAATCACATGGATATATTGATCAATGCAATAAATAGAATGTTGTTTTGTTTAAAGATAATTGAAGTTAAATTCAACCATATGATTCATTGGTCAATAAGTTTAATTAGAAACCTAAGATACAGTACCTAAGTTTACCCCTGTTGTGATTAAGGTTGGGGCTCTTTTGTTGTTTGACATTGAGATTTACATGACATTGATGTCTATATTTTGGTGCTACTGACAATTGTGCCGTCATCACTGCTTTCGAATTTCTAAATGGGATCGACAGATTTCAATTCTTTTTTTTTTTCATTGATGCCTAAATCAAGTTCTTACTCAAATTTGGACAAGTTTGAGATAAATACAGAAGATACATTAAAAATGGAAGGAAAGGGTCTAAACTTCTTTAATTTGGATGCTCCATAAGTGGAACTATTTTGTGGAAACTTGAGGAAGTTTGGAACAGTGGATTTTTAAATTAAATATTGATTGAGATGTATATTCTTCCTCTTTATTATACAGAAAACTTAACATGCTACTACACAAGGTTCAATATGAATAACATCTTAATCTGTATTGACTTAGGCTACAATTGCTGTTCTTACTCTAGTCCAGTTGTTTTAAGGTTGATGCAGGAATTAGCTGCGAACCTTGCAATGGTAAAGGATGGTTAACTTGTGATTTTTGTAAAGGGCAAAAGACCAATGTGAAAGCTGAAAACAATCGGATCTACCGTCGATGTCCATCTTGCAGAGCTGTAAGTAGTCCATTAAGTACTCTTCTCAAAGCTTGTAAAATGGTACTTTTGTCGTCAAGTTGATGAGAATACTTTTCTATTGTGATGAAAACATTTAGTGTAGCATAGTCGAAAATGATGCATTTAGGTTGCATGGAAAGGTATATGTTAAGCACCCATTTTAGACATGACATGACATGGGCGTGAATTTGGCATAACGCAATTGGTGAACCTTCCCAGCTAAAGATCTAGCAGTGGATTGTCTTACTACTACCCTTGCATTTTTTACATGTTTGTAGCTCCTGGTTTTGATAATCCCTTCGTGAATGTACCTCGGGGTTTGATAGTATTTATTAGTTATAGATTCATCTCATGGATAGCAATCTGTCAGAGAATCCTTGTTTTTATTCGTTCTTGACATTTGGCTGCAGATTGGATACATCTTGTGCTCAAAGTGCAAAGTTTTCAAATGTGTAACCTTCCCAAATTACAGTGATGGTGCAAATCTATCCTTTTGAGCCTCGAAACTATTCTGGTTTGCTAGCATGATCATAAACTTCAGTGAGGATACACTATGCTCATGAGGTGGAATTTAATTGTTTTGAACAACTTTCTTTCAGGTTCTCATCTTTTCCTTCTGTGTGATTTTCCATCTCAAGAAGGTCTTCTTTGAGTGACATTTATGTAATTTACATATTACAAGTTGGAAAGAAAAGGGAAAGGAATGGTTGAGTTTTAACCTTTGATATTTCTTTTTTTTGATTGGAATAAACTACAATCATAAAATTGAATGGTTATCATTCTTGATTGAGATTGTGATTTTAATTCAATTGTAGAAAATTTTTCATTCTAGAGGATGGGCTGAGCCAGGAGGGCAAGTGCCCTTTACCCTCTCTTTTCTGAGGTACAACTAAAATAGCTCCTTTGAGACACGCCAGTACATTGATCCTTTTGGATTTTGTTTCTTCTGTACAGGGTTTTAGAAGTGTTTGATTAGAGTTTAATCTTTGAAATTAGTTACCCCATCTTAGAGTTGAATTTCCCTTGAGGCTGAAAATATTTTTTGAAAAATGTTTTTCACATTTTCTGTTGTTTGGCATGACGAAAAAAAAGTCAACAGAAAACAAGGTAAAAGAGGTAGAAAATGCTGATAACCTCTCCCTTGCGTACTCACTAACAGCGTCATCACCACATTTGTTGCCACACCATCACCACCACCACCACCACCATTACCACCACAGGTCTGGCACTACTGCGCGCCTACATGAAATATTGTGATTTCTGTGCGAGCCAAAAGACATAAAATGTTTTTGGGATTATTTTCAAAGTCACAATCAAATACAGAAAAATAAGTTATTTTTTGGGAGGGGGAAGGGGTTTTTAAATTGTAATGCTGGTAGAGATACCTGTCATGTATTCCTATATGTTGAACTAACTAGAACGGTTAGTATTGCTATTCTTTTTTCTTCTCATTTCAAAAGTAACTTGAAATGAGGATGTGGTAAAAACAAAGGAAAGAGATGAGATGAAATATATTAAAAGTTAGATGTAGCCCTTTTAGGAAATGGAAAAGCTAACTCAAGTTTATAGGATGCAAATAACATAAAATAAAGAGTAAAAATGATCAAAGCCAGACACACAAACACATAGATTTACGTGGTTTACCCTAAATAAGGGTTACGTCCACAAGTTTGTTGCAATTTTATTATGATGATTATGACAGGAGTTACATGGATAATTAGCACATATATACCGCTCTTTTACTAGAGCTACACAAACATGAGAAATCACAGAAGGGGACTTAGGGCATCTAAAGTGTACTCAAAGGCCGGAAATACCCCCAATAATTGTATGGACACCAATTTTATTTGATTTGGGGCCATGATGTCCATGATCGCGGCCAAAATTTTGGCATAACCAACAGTGTGCATCTGGTTCCACATACATCCCATCAATCTCCCACTTGGAGACTAACACCATCAAAATATTAACTCCATGTGTCTTCTCATCATAACACATGTTGCAGCAACTCACTGCTTTGTCCTCAAGCTTGGAGGCCAACTGAAGCTGAGCATAGCTTTAGTATCTCAATGGTGATTGACTTGGTTAACACGTCTGCTGGATTTTGACTCCCATGGACCCTCTCAACTGACAACACTCTATCATCTAGAATAGTTATGCATGAAGTGATCTCTAACATGTATATGCTTCATTCTAGTATGAAATACTGCGTTCTTTGCCAAGTCCTTATGAGTGTGACCATACATGTCACCTTTACTACTTGGTTATAAAGTTGTGTTCTTGAGGCAATGGGAACTTGGTTCCATCTTCATAGTTTGGCTTCAACACTGTTTCTTTGATGCTACTGCAGCGAGTTCCTGAAAAGGTATTTGGAATGAAAGGAACAATGAAGCATCTTGAACTTGATAGAATCCAATAAAATTGGAAACTTTTGGTCCTCGTTTGTGAGGGTGACTAGATTTGTCTCTTCCACTACTACTTAGCTCAGTTTTAATGTTGTGTTTTCAAGACAATATGAATTTGGCTGTCTTCGTAATTTGACTTTAACACTTTCCGTTCTTGAGATATTGCTGCATTGGCACCTTCCTGAGCCTGACTTCTTATTCGTTTTCAATATGGATGGTGTTGTGCCAAAAGTAAATGTGCCCAGGTGTGATTGCCGTTTTCGTCTGTCATCGTCTTGGACTATTTGTATTTGTGGGCCTATCCTTGAAAGAGAATGTCGTGCAAGCTACAGGGTTGACCATCACAATCTGTCCAGAGGTTCCATGTCACTGACATAGCCACGCATTGTAACCATCTCTTTAACCAAAGAGAAAGTGGGCTAAAATTTGCCCCTGCTTAAGTTTTGTAGTGGTTTTAGAACCAGTACTATATTTTGGCCCATTGTCTTGACAACTAGAAGCCACACATGTAGAATGATTATTTTACCTCACTTATGTGGGTAATGCCTTCTTGCTTCCCATTGAGAAGGGCTTGGATCCCTCTTTATTTATTCTGGTCCTTGGTCAACTTCAGCCAGGATGATGAATCATGTTGACATGTGGTTGTACTTCCAGAAAGTTTGAATTGAATAGATGCATGTGAGTCTCATAATGAAAGTATTAGAATGTGCTACTGTAATCTTTTCTTTTTTAACTTGACTTGATCTGAGTGCGAATTGTTGCAATATAACATGGTTGTACTGTGCATTATTATATCTTTTAGATCTGCTTTCATAACCAAACACATTGGATACTGTACTCTGTACTTGCGGATTGTAATACAATATTTTGTATTAAGCCTTGAGAGGCTCAAACAAAGTGGTTTCCCTATGATGAAATTGCATATGGTTAAAGCATTTATACTTTGATGAATTCTACAATAGGACAATTCCTTAGGACTTAATCCGTATACTACTCATTAATAAGTGTAGCTGCCTTATCGTGTAGTGTAGCGTAGTGTCTTATACATGGGCATTCTCAAAGCTCATTCACTATTCTTGACATATATTGTTAATCCTTACTTATATTTTGAAGCAAATTATTTATGTCATATATTAGTGGTAAATAAGACTCCATGTTGAGTTGTCTAAAGTTCTACCGTGATTGTTAAAGTTCTTTATCCAAAATTTTCTAAGAACAAAGGTTATCTAACCATAGTTTCTTTCTTGTAGGCTCCATTTGTTTGAGCTGAAAATGGTACAACAGAAGAAAAAATGAACTAAGATATGGATATATACATGCAAAACTATGTGATTTCCTCAGCCTAAGACTTATCTAAATAATTGCTTTTGCTGTGCAAGATCTGAAGCAGGGCTGCCTACAGCAAATACTAGAGGCTACCTTAACACCATCACCATTTGTGTCGCGAAAGAAACTTGTTTGACAGTGTTATATGCAATTCTGTAATTTTTAAAGATCTGTTTCTTTTTAGCTCCTTGACTAGGAAAAAGAACTAAACAAAGAATGAGATAAATATGTGCCACAGAATGCATCAGTGGAATGGTTGGATTAATAGACAACGCAAGTTGTTTGATGCTTCCAGTAATTTTCAAATAGTTACTGTTACATCTTATTCAAATCTCTCTCTAGCTAGCTCTCACTGTCATAAATGCCCTCATCTAAAGAAATAACATGAAGATGAAGGGGCTCAAAGTCAAAAACAGAAAAATGAAATCCAAAAGTAACTATCTGCACATTGGGCTTTGTGGATGGTGAGAATGTTGAGTACGCTGGCTTTTTGATGAACAGCATTGAACCTTCTCATCCATGCTAAACCTGCATTCTTGCACAAGGAAATGGTCCTTCTTTTCCTCCACCATCTTCAAAATGTTCTCAAACACAGAAACTTCACAAGGAATCCTCAAAACACCTGTCTGTTGAAACCCGAATTCCTCTTCTGCTTCTCTTAACAAAATGTGAAATGCATGATGACCCAAATACTCGGTCGGAATTACGAATCTCTTTAGCTCTTCTCCAACACAAACAGCAAGGTAGCCTTTGGGGACAACATTATTGCTGGAAGCATCACCACGGATATTAGAGTAATCAGATAAAGAAAGTGTTCTTTTGAGAAACTTGATGCTCTTTCTGCTGCTGCTGCTTGTGGTTTTTGATGAGTTAGCAAGCTTTCTCCATTTCTTGAGGATCTGCTGAAGCCTCACAATATCTCTGATCTTGTTAGACTTCTTTGAATCCATGGATATGGTGTCTCTTGCTACTCAATTATCTCTCGAGTAGCTTGCTGTTGTCACCTGTCAATCTTAGATGAGTGCTTCTAATTTATAGAGGTTTGGACCTTTGGACTTCTGATTATTATTATTATTATTGGATGAGGGACTTCTGAATTTCTTTTTTCGAGGAGGGACTTCTGAATTTTAAATGTTCATTTTTCAGTTAAAAATTTATATTATATGAATCTGTATTAATAAAATTGTAATTTATGTTTTCTAATTAAATTGATTGTGTCGAACAATATAGCATATAACTATGTAGTTGTTCTTCTTCTTCTTCTTCTTATTATTATTATTGAGATAGTTAAAAGTATGTTAATTCTGCAGTTCGAACCCTTTCTTTTCTAAACTCTCAAGCGCTTTATGCATGAAGATATGTCAATTAAGCTACAATGCTCTTGGCATATAACTATGTTATCATATAAGGGTTTGTCTTACTTCCATTACTTTTTTAATTGAACATGTCATTTTGTTTTAAGGGTCATGCTAACGGGTGCCTTTAGGGCAATGATTAACAATCCATTTTAGGAAAGTTTTGATACTATTTTTATGGGAAATGTAAAAAGCTGTCAAAATATTAATTTTTTTTTCTTTTCTCATTAAAACTTTTTTTAAATAGATTATTAACCATTGCCCTAAAGGTCCGTTTGGGTTTGGTTGGAAGAGTGAAAAAGTGGGAGGATAGAAAATATTTGGTTAGAAGGGTGGAAAAGTGAGAGGGTGGAAAAATCTATTATTTGGTTGGAGAGAAAAGTGGGAGGATGAAAAATGTAGTTTATATAAATTGAATATTGTGTCCTTGTTATATAATATATAAGAAATAAATATATTTACACTCATTAAATAATATAAAAATTAACACAAATACATATAAATTTAGATTACTTTTCTTTATTATTATATATAATTTAAATCAACAAGAAACAATAGATTAATACAACAGAATGAGAAATATAATGAGGACAAGGCAAAAAAAAAAAAAAAAAAGAGTAGAAAACCTGGAGTTCACCATTGTTGTGAAGATGCTGAGAGATAAGGATGAAGAGGCGATAAGGTTGATCAGGTCATAGGACGTGGGAAAGTGAGAAAGGTAGGTTAGAGTAATAAAAAGTGAAGGTATTTTTGTCGCACAGCAGACCTCAGCATTTTCTCCCCTATTTTCTCTCCATTTTGGAGATAAAAGTTTTTGTGGGCCCGGGTGGAAAATGCCTGGCCTCCACACAAGAGTTTTCTTTCCCCTCCTTCTAACCAAACAACACACAAACTTATTTTCTCTTCAAAGTTTTCCATCTATCTTATTTCACCTCTAAACAAACACACCCTAAGTGCATTTGTTAGCATTTCCTATATTTTAAATATACGATGACAAATGGTGGTGGGTTTAAATTTTCACATTTTATTTAGTTAGTGGGTGATGTGACAGTCTCTTGTTAAAACAGAAAAAGATTCATTTTAAAAAAGTACTGGAGGTAAGTTAAACTCATCGTATAATTGAATTTAATTATTTTTGAAAGAACATAACATTTTTGTGCTGCATTGATTAATAATTTAACACAATCATGTGGTCATAGAGTTGAATTTAATTAATAAACTTGACATATAAACATCGAGTATGTATAAGTTTTACCAATTCAGAAAAGAATATTTATTATAGTAATAATATAATTCCAGTTTACCATGTGGGAAGCTCATGGTTTCACGTATCAGTTACAGCAAGATTGATACATGTGTCATTGAAACTAGAAGTGAGATTGTGGGAGTAAATAAATTATAATTTCTCTCTCAGAATTTTTCTGATCAGAATCCGTGATTCGTATTGACTGCTTTGGTTTCCAATGCAAACCGCCCCAACAGTCAAGAGAGGGACCTCGTACCATTCAATTGTACTACTATTCAAACTTTGTTTATTTTAATGCTACTCCTGATTTACTGCCTTGGTGGTCTTGGAATGGGGTTTTTAAGACTTCAAGAGTTTCCCATGTGAACATGATTCCATTTACCCCTTTGGAAGGAGAAAAAACCCAATGTATATGGCCATATGCAATATATATAAATATATATATATATATATAAAGATTTTACTAATGTGTGCCCTAAGGGCACACAATAGTAAACTAATTTTAAAAAAAATTTATTGAAAATTAAAAAAAGTTTTGATAACTTTTTCAATTCCCAATAAAATTTTTCTAATCACTCTTTTGTATGGATTCAAATCCTCTAGATTTCCTAGCGTACTCTACCAAATAAATTTTTTTAAATCTTAACAATTCTTTGATGATTTAATGGTCTAGATTATGTCATGTCATCATTCTACTACCAATAATCTTAATTATTTTTTTTGCAACATTATTTTATTATTTTAAGAATATTGTTAGTGGAATGCTGACATGACAGAATCTTGACTATTAAATCATTAAAGAGTGGTTAGGATTTAAGGAAATCTACTGGTAGAGTACTCTAGAAAATCTAGAGGATCTGAATCCTGCATGCATAGGGGTGGATCTCATAAGTGATCTATTCCTATACAAAATGGTTATTACATATAATATACCGGTTACCATATATTATTTCTAAAAAGTGAAACAGGAAAAATACACACATCTACACAATGAAGCAGATATAGACATGGACATGGACTCAAGACTCAATCACACTAATTTTTGAAAAATTAGAACACGAAATAGTGAAATATCGCAATTAAGTAATTTATATTTTTAGGGAATTTTATTTATTTATAGTGAAGATACCACGATAATATATTTATAAGTTTTTAACATAAACAACTATTAAAATATCTAAAAGCATATTTAAAATTAAAGATCTTTTTTTCAATAGTATTTCTTTTTTCCTAACATAACGAGAACATGCATGCATAAGTATTTCCGGCATGTCAAACATAGACACATAGAAGGTTTTGAAGTATATTGTATTTGGTATACGTATATACGAATTGCTCAAGAGCCACGACAATGAGTTGAAGCTAAATGACCAAACATGCATCAAGGTTTCAATATTTGGACTAAGTGGAGATGATATGAATGAAGCTTGTTAATCAAGTTGTTGAGAAGAGCTCAGCTCGTTAAGAAGTATGTTCACCCTAGCTCATACATTAAAGCACAATGTTCACTCCATTTCTAGTTTTAGTTTTCTAGTTAAAGCCTTAGGATCATCAGTGAGATATTCCTCCTTAAAAAAAAATCACAATGTGTTATGTGTGGTTAGGTCATCTCAAGGATATAAAAAAACCCTCATGTTTGCTTCTGTGCAAGCTGATAACCGTTGGATTCAAACAAATACGTAATTAATTATCCCAAGTCCCAAACGTGGCCTTTTCTCCATCACATGTTGGGTACCGAAGCATATGATGAACATTAATACATTATCCTTTATTGAAAATATATGGTTTCTCCAAAAAAAAAAGAAAATATATGATTTGGAGATAATTAAATTGCACGTACAACGTGATCCGCACTCTAATTAATGATAATCCACCAATTGAGAGAACTTTCACATGGAATGATCCATAAATTCAAACATGGCTATTCATCAGAAAGGGCCCTGTTAACAACTTAACATGTGTTTTAAGTACCAATAGTAATTTTTTTAAATGAAAAAAGTATACATAATAATAAATATTTAATTATGAACTATAATATATATTGTGTAAATAAAAAAAGGTTTGGTTAATAAGTGTCGAAGTGCATTAGGTTTTTTTTTTTTTTTTTTAAGAAACAAACACACATACACAACGGAAAAGAAATAAGATTCCAACAAAAAAAAAAAACACCACATCAAGGTTGAGTCTTTAATCTTTATAGCTCATCTAGAAAGTTTGTCAAAATTATAGTTGAGTTTTTTTTTTTTTTTTATTGCAAATAGACAATATTTTTTTAAGAACTCGAATAACTTTCGATTAAAGGGATATTTATTTATTAGTTTTTGTTACTTTTCAATGTAGTACGACCCACTCGATTCTTCTTTAACCAATGCAATCAAACACTCGTTAACATATTATATATATATATATATATAAATAAATTATTAGTTAACATATTCTATATATATAAAAAAATTATTAATTTTCATGGACAAATCATTATGATTGTATGTGACTTTGTTGAAGTTGGTGCATAGTTTGACTATTTTTTAAAAGGGAAAAAAATTGTTATAAGACCTCAAATTTTATTTTTAAAAAGCACTCTTCTTTGTTCTTCTTAAATTAGCTTGTTCACAAATTTAGAAGAAAAAAGAATGTTAAGTGTTCTATTTTTTAAATGCTTTCATAACCACCTAACCAATTTTTTTCAATGACATTTATAACAAAAAAAATTTCAAAACACTTTAATATCTTACATATACGGATATACCCTATAAGTTTTTAAAATTCCAGTGGATGCAATTGTTGCGGGTGGATTAATTTGAAAATCATACGGTCAATTTGGTTCTTTTATTTATTATTAATGGGTTGCATACTTTGAACTGGTAAGATACATGCATGCAAGTCCTTAATTAAATTGAAATTTCTTAAGATCCATAAATCGAGGCAGACCTAATTTATTTCTCATTTTGTTTAGTATAATTAACTTGCCTAATCTTCTCTTAGAAATTACTTTGGTTTTTGAGTGAAGTTTATAATGTGCATTTATCTTAGAACCTCATTCATTTTCCATTGTTTACATGTATGTTTATTTTTCCCCAGAAAAAAAAAAAAAAAACGGCACCTTCCATCTAATAATTCCACAGATTATTTTAGCTTTAAAAAAATCTGGATAATTGGCAGCTTGTATTTATAATTTAACTTTAAGATAAGCTTAATTTCTATGACCTGATGAAAGGAAAAGCTTCCCATTCACACTAAAAATCATTGAGCCAGCGAATAGGTGCAAACTGCAAACTTAATAAATTGCTACTTAGCTGTCATCAATGATACTGTTGCAAATGTGTAATCAGAAGGGCAAGCCTAATGTAAAGTTGACACGAGGGAATATCAATTATTCCTATATAACTAACGATCTCCGATGTGGTTTTTAAATTGACAGTCTCTTGTTTTTGAATAAAGGACTTAAGTTTAAGTCTTGTTTTTCTAAAAATAAAAAAAGGTTCAGAGTTTTATTTAGTGTTTTAGCTTGATGGTAGAAAGTTATTATTATGAAGTGGAAGTTGCCATAACCCATAAGTTCAAATCGTTTCGGATATGGATAGTGACTTCAGTTGACTAATATTTTGAGAGTTTGAAAATTTTGGAATACCTTAGTTTTCATAATTTATGAGATTCTAAAGTCTCACCTAAAGTTAGGAATTTTAATCTCCTATGTCTTACACTTTAATTATGGGTTTTTTGGCCCTTGCCGTGTAGTCTAGTGAAGAGGGAAATGATGGGCTTGTGGGCCCGATTGGCTTGGCTAATAGATATTGGGCTTTCATCTTGGTAATATTATAATGGATTTTTTAGCCCATTTCGTGATGAGGTACATGTGCATGTAGGCCCAATCTCTTTGGTAATATTAGGGGTGATTTTTGTTAAATCCATTTTCTTTTATTTTTTTGGCTGACTGAGAAAGCATCACCCAATGGGATTGAACCACATGGCATGTGAAAAATAAAATCCCTACACATTTTTTTAGTAGATTTAAAAAAAAAAAAAAAAAATCTACTTCTTTTGTGTGCTATAGAACTAAAATTCTTAAGTAAACAATAGAAAAATATTTCTCTTTTCTTAAGAAAATAAGGGCAAATGAGAAATAAAATATTAAAGGCCTTGTAAATTTTATCTTTTATTATCACTTCTTTCTGCAATGTGCAAAATTGTTAGTAAGGATTAAAAGATAAACAATCTACCAACTTGTTTATAGAGTGATTATATTATACTTACCTTTTTTTTTTCTTTTTTTTTTTTTTTTTGTTTTGTTTTGTTTTTACTATAACTACAAGACAAATATTTCAGTCATAAATATTGTCAAAATAGGCTTTGCAACAGAAAGGAAGATTCTAAAGGACTATTTTTTGTACATTGAATTATTGAAAGAGAAATTACAACAAATTTAGTACACAATCAATTATTTTGTGTTCAGAAACAATTATTTTGTATCTTTTTTTAAAAAATATATATAGCGTTCAAAAGATGAGCATAACCCATTCTAGGGGATTAGAGCTAGAAGAGAACTCGGAGAAATGAAATTAAAATAAGGGAAAGGGGAAGCAGACTTACTTTTGGCTCTAAGGGAGGAGAGAATTCTGGGTTGACGGGCAATGACGCTGAGAAATGCTCGGCAGAGAGAAATTTCAAGGAAAGAAGAGTGAAAAAGTGAGAAGGAGGGTGAAAACGGGCTATTTATAGAGGCCAAGGAAGGACAAGCATCGACTAATGGGCAGTTAATGAGGATTAATTAGCAATGATGGGACAATAAAACGTTACGGATACCAAAGACAATTGACACATGGATCGACAGGCAATGATGGCAGCCAAAACGGAAGGTCAGACGCAACACGCCTTTTGAGAAATGCATTAATGGATCACTGAAACCGTCCCAAAATACGCCCGTTGAGTTGCTCGGGTAACTGCTGCCTCGAAAGGTCCTTGATTTGCTCCGATGGCCGAGCACGAATCAAGGGGGGGCTAATGTACGACCCCCTGGTACCCAAGCCCATTTGGGCCTTAGGACATAGGTTAAAGGTATGGCCCGGTGCCTCGACTTTTACCGGGCCCAGAATCCCAGCCCCCACTCGTGAAAGTTACGTGACCATGCTCGGAGTCATTCAAGAAAGGCTAACGGACGGGCGGCTGATGCCAGTCCACTTTTGACTATGCCGTACGATTTTACTCGGTTCGTCGTCACTGGTCATACTCACGTGCCCGGCGAGGCCTTGGGAATGTCACTGCCGAGCATATATCCTGAAGTGGGAGCCATTTCCAAAGCCACTCCCACCTAAACCCACTTACAACTAACAATATTGGACCCCCAATTGCACTAGCTGAGACAGTAATCATGATCCTTCCACTTCTCTAAGGCTATAAATACGAGAAGTTGGGTATGGAGTGAGGGAACTTGGTTTTGGGGGGGAGATGGTGGAAGCAGGGAAGTGAAGGAGTGAGAGAGCAGCTTGGTAGAGTTTCTGTGCCGAGAACGACCTAAAGTAGGAAATCTTAAACCCAGATTACAAATAAGTTGTGAGCCCAGTTGAGGTTGGGCCTGCTTCCCCTCTATGGCACGCATATATATCATGATAACATTGAATGGATATTAGTTTTATTTTTCATAATATATTTAATCTTGAATTAAAAAAAAAAAATTTTCCATACTTCGGCTCCGCAAAGCTAAAATCCTTGTTACATTCCTATAGGTGTGATTGTAGATTATTGGTGTTTCCCATTAACTCTAAAAGCTAATGAACCAAATAGCTATTTGGTATTTTTTAGACTTTAACTTTATCATTAATGATATTGCCATTCATCTTATTATCCCTACCAACTTGTCATGTTGCCATGAGTTTTGTAATTCATTGACATTGATCACGGGTCTTTATTATGAGAAGAAATGAGTCGGAATCCCCTGTGTCACTAAAATTCTTGAGGTTTTAGGTTGGTCAATATCACTAGTAAATCTTTGGACAACATTAAGACAGGCATGTCAATCAATAAAATTAAAAGAAAACTCACACTCACATACTTGTCATTTGAATAAAAGGACAGAGCTCCATATTTATTGTAATGGTATACTAATCACTTTATCAGCCCTTATGTCTATTGGTAGCACCCATTGCTAAAGAAGCCCAGCAAATTCACAGGGCCTGGGTTCGAAGATGAATAAGACAGCTGGTCAAACTGGGTGGGGGAAAAGAGGTCCCAATGGGGCCAAGGGTTTGCTGTGAAAAAGATGATAAATGACATAAAGCATTGTGTGTTGGGAAATTCAGGGTGATCCACTCAGCTACTTTCATAGTCCACTAATGCATACAAAAGCACGAGCATTTTGAAGCTAAAGCGTGTCCCTTGGAGCACAGATGGTTGATAATGAGTGAGAAAGAGCGTCCCTCAGTGTGTTTCCTTTTGACCATTTCTTGTCCGTTTTGTTTATATTATAGTTCAAAGAATCAATCAATCAAGAAGAATCAAACTTTACCGAGGACGAAACAAAAGAAAGAAATAAAGAAAAGGAAAAATCAAGGCACAATCAAACTTAAATTCAGTGAGTTTTGAGAAGATATATAAGTATGTACTGGACTTGAACCATAAACTTGGAGGTTTCAAGTTCTATTTAATACACTATCAATCTATGAGATTTTTAAAGTGTCTTATGGACAATGAATGAAATAGTCTCATTAAAAGTAAAAACACCACTTCTGTATATCCAAAAAAGTATAGTCACTAAATTGAAATTCTATGTAGAATCGATGAAGAGTCCAATGTATCGGATTAAGAAAGATAATATTCTACTTTGTCTAAAAAATAAGGTGAAAAGTCACTTAGAATGATAATATATGTTGACAAATCATTAAGATCATTAAAAAAAAAAAAACAGTTTTTATTAAATATTTTATTTGGTAAAAGAAACAGAGATAAGCTTTTATATAAAATTATAAAAATTCTCAAAATTGTAAATCAAAACCCACTTACAATTTTCATCAACAATGTAGGCTTTCCTAGGATATTTAATTATAAAAAAACCACTTACTCGTATTTTTCATATTTATTATTTTGTGTAATGCATGTTACACATAGTATCACCTCCAATTCGGCAATTCCTCATCCACCAAGTTTTTAAGTCCACAAACCCACCACTAGCAGCAACTCTCTCTCTCTCTCTCTTTCTCTGTGTGCTAGTTTTCCTTTCCTTTTATTTATTTATTCATTTGAACCAACTGAAAGAAGCTTTTAGACAATGAATGACCACGTTTCTTATTTTAGATTAATCTTTAAAAATAATAGTGTAACCTTTATTTATTTATTTATTTTTTTTTTTGAGAAGATGAAGAATAGTGTAACCTTTATTTTTTTTTTGAGAATCAAGAATAGTGTAACCTAAAGCCAAGAAAAAGCCCAACATAAATTATTGAGGTAGAATCAGACAGGATCAAATTAAGTGAGATCGCAATCCTACATTGGCTTGCAATTCCACCTTGTTTTTAATATATATATATATATATATATATATATATATAAATGATTCTCTTTCAAACCCAATTGTTTGGGGAAGTGGGATAGTAAGATTATACGATCCAAATCATGATTTTAACAATGACTATAAGTCAAGATTTATATATAATAATAATAATAATAACTACTGGAGATGAAGTATTACCCTTAAAACTTCAAAAGGTTCCATGTTTTATAGAAAAATCACATAGAAATTTTATGTACTTTTCAAAATAAAGAGAAGGCCAAAAGGGTATAAACACCCCTGAAAGTTTTTTTTTTTTTTTTCAACAATTTGATACCGTAACTATAGGCTTCTATCAAATACGCCAATTTGGTAACCCGTAGGAGGATCTGAATTGAAGGGTCAGATATGAGATACGCCCTTGTTTTGTGGGGTCAGATATGAGACCCATGTGCCATTTTGACTAGTATATGGACAAAATATTGACATTTGGTACTAACTCAAAGTTACCGTACTAAATTGATGAAAAAAAAGGGTTGAAGAGGTCTTGATGCAATAGCGTGAAAGCTCAATAGACGGTGTGGCAATTTACACAAATAAAAAAAAAAAGAAGAAGAAAAAGAAGAGGAGAAGGACAATCGACATCCAGTCCCCGCATTGTTTTCCTTTACAATAGTTACAAATAGTTTCCTAAGAAGAAAGAAGATTTAAGAAAAAAAAAAGTTTCTAATCTTCAATTTTTTTAAAATTTATAAAATGAGATATTTCAACAGTAAGAAGAGGGAAAGCTACTATAAATCTAATTACATAATTATGATATAACATGTTATAATTGATGTATAATAAAAGTAATGTTAATAATTAACCTATATATAAAATAATGTTTCTTTAATCATAGTAGACTATATCTATAATTATGAAAAAAATTATAAAAATGGAATGTATAAGAGTTCCTCCGGCCCTTGAATATATATTTATTTATTTATAAATATTTTTTGTTGGTAAAAGATAACCTTACATTACATATATAGGATACTCCGAATAAACCCTAACCCATCCAAGTTTTTCATGTAAACCTCATGTAGGACTTGCACCCACAAGGGGAAGGGGGGGGGGGGGGGTGCTTTTGACTCCAAGAAAGGACATGGACTGAAGCAATAATTCTATCCCATGAGAATTAAGTCATTAACAGTCGTAGAACCTTTTTTCCCACCCCCCTAAATGACAAGAAGCTACAAGGAATATGTCTCTGCCCAAAAAGCAAATATCCCCCTCTTTACAATCTACATAGAAAGATTATTACTTGAATATCCCAAGTGACATTGAAGGGACCTCCAACAACCTTATTGTTACTTAGTGTCTAGCCTACGCCAAGACATTTCTGATTTTCTTCCTTGATATATATATATGACAAGCTACGAGAATTATGTACATTTTGATTAAAAAAGGATGAAATCTTATAGGTTGCAGTGTGATTCACAGTCCCCATATGATGAAGCCGAAAGTTGACTTTGTCAATATGTTCTGCGTCAGTGTCGATCGACGAACTCCGCTACTTGTTGTCAAGAGAAGGAGAGCAAAAGAGATTCCTATTGGTGTGGTGCCAGCTAGGAATGCTCCGATGCCAAAGTTAGATATACAGCTCTCAAAGAGTTCTCTAGGAAGTGTTTCTCAAGTTTTTCATGTCCCATACCTGAGTTCTATTCTCCTTTTTATAGTTTCCTTTGGGTTAGTGTAGTTATGCCTGTTGATGTTGCCCTAAGCGTTACTTCTCCTGAGGCATTGATTGGCAATGATGGCTCCATTAAGATGTAACGGGCGACTGTTGGGGTGTTATTGTTCCTGTAACGATTCCGGTGCACTTATTGTTCGCCAGCTGCGTTGGGGGCATTTATTTGCGCCTTCAATGAATATTGGTCTGCCTCATTTATTAGGACGTTGTGTGATGACGGGATCATGTCCCCATTCTCGTCCCTGGTTCGAAAGTGTCTAAGATCATCTTTGACCTAGACGATCTTCACTTGATACTCGTCAGTTGCCCCCCATTCCTTGGTCATCAAGAATTTGGTCGATCTTAGGAATGTGATCGGCCGTGACGCTTCGCATCTTCTCGGTTCCCGAAATTTGGCTTCTCGTTTTAAATGCGAAACGACTACTCCCTCGGTATTGACCACGTGTTGACTTGCTATTCGAAACGTGTGTGAGGCTTCCTTGATTTTGGCGCGCCTTAACTCTGAGTTTCCCTTTTAGAGAAAACCGTTCCTCTTCCTCCGTCTTATTTGGTTTGAACTTCAGAGCATTTGAGAAATCTCCAAAATCTCTTGGTAAGGCCTCCTTTCTTTTACGTTTTGATGGTTGGTTTTGAGTTGCTGGGTCAAAAGTGCCCCTCAGTTTCATTTTTCTTTGCTCGGTTGGGAGTCTTTCTAGAGTATTCCTCAGGTAGACGTCCCCAAATAGGTTTGTTTGTGTCTCACTTTTCTGCCATTAGACCTGTTTTGTTTTTTCTTTACCCTTTAATTCGCCAATCTCTAATAAGTCGCCACTCGGGGATGGCCACCATTGAGTATTGAGTGGATGATGTTAGGTCCAGTGAATTGGAGATCGGGTTGTCCTCCAATGCAGAGTTTTTAAGTAAAGTAGTGGATACCGTTGCTTCAAAATTACCCTCTTCTTCATTCCCCACCCCTTTGCATGCTCTATCGGAGTCTTGCTCCTTGAAGGAGAAGCATTTGAGTGGTTTTAGGAAGAGGTTCTAGTTTCCTAAGGGGACCTATGTTAGACTCCCTCGTCTGGGCGAAAAGGCTTGCAACTTTGCCCAGTGGCCTTCGTTTCCCCGTCCACCCATTTATTATGCATCTTCTGAATCAATTTCAGATCGCCCCTAATCAACTCGTCCCTAATGCTTGGAGGACGATAATAAGCTATATGTCCATTTGGATGTCTGCTTGTGACGGGGAGATGATCACTTTAAACAAGTTTTTGTTTTTGTATCGTTTGAAACCTTCTACCCATTATGGGTATTTTGAGCTTCTGCCGTGGACTAGGAAATCTAGGATCGTGAGGGTTTTCCTTCGTCCTTTCGTGATTGAAAATCCCGGTATTTTTTTATTTTTGGCTCAGGTTGGGAAACTTTGTTTGATGATTTCTGGGGGGAAGTCCCAAGATTACTACGAAAATGGGAAATTCCTGTACTTGGTGCGTATTTCCATTGTCTTCTTTTGTTCTTTTTCCATACCTTGATTACTCGTTTGACGAAGTTTTTGCTTTGATTCTTTGCAGCTCTTGATCGTCCTGACCTCGAAGATCAATATCGCCACCGGGTTCAAGCTGCCCTTGCTTATGCTCGTGAAATAGAGGATTTCATCGACCTGGTTGATCCGCGTCACTTGTATGATTGTTGCTTAGGCCCCGAACCCTCAAAGTACGTTTTGGAAAAAATCCGTCGAGAAGAGAAGAGTAAGTTCGTCTATCCCTTGCTTTGTCTTTCTTAACTCCGTCTATTGTCTAATTGGGGATTGCCTTTTTTTTTTTTTTAAGAACAATGGGTTCCCCCTTTTGTTTTTGGGTTTTCTTAACAAACAATGGTTGCCTCCTTGTTTTGAGGTTTCTTTTTTGAACAACTTATTGCTCTACCCTTGTTGGAACTTTGTTGCTTTATCCTTGTGAAAAATTTAGATCTTTCATCTTTGTGATCTCATTTTTATCACTGAGCTTAGATTTTGACCCTGTCATTTATATTGACGAGATTTTTATTCTTGTGATTTAAACTTAACGTTTTTATCATTGGAATTGGATTTTTACGAGGAAAGCTCATAGTTTTAGGGGTGGATGGCCCCCCAACCCGATAGGTAGTTTCGCCCGTCTGCAATACCGGATGGGTATATTTTATTCTTGTTCTTGTCTAATTTAAAAACTTCCTCCTAAAATTTCCAAATGATTGGCATTATGTATAACATATGCCAAAGTTGTGCATGTTGAGAATGAAAATAAAGGCCTAACACTTTCTAAGAGGGTGAAATTTGAGATGTTGGCCAAAATATATATACCAATATTGCCTCCTTACAACTTGGTGCATACTGAGAAGAGTATCAATTTTGGGACGTTACCAAAAAATGTTCCTACTCCTCCATCTAAACCTAGCCCCATACATAATCCTAGTGATCCTCCATTGACCCAATTACCCACAGTTCACCCCACACTAAAGTCTAAAAGTGTAAAACTAGGTCCTAATTTTGAGAGTATCAATTTTGGAATGTTGCCTAAAAATATTCCTGGTTTGACGAGATTTTTACCCTTGTGATTTAAACTTAACGTTTTTATCTCTGGAATTGGATTTTTACATCGTCACTTATTTTGACGAGATTTTTATCCTTGGAATGTTTGTCATTGGAAGAAATAATTTTAGTAGACGTTTTGCCTATTTTATTCATCCTTGCTTATAAAGAGGGGTTACAAGGGTATGAATTCATGGAAACACAAAAAGTGCTGAAAATAAAATAACAAAAGATAAATGCATAAAATAATGAAATTGATGTTCCGCTTATCTGTGGATGAATAAACAAGATGTTCCAAACCTTGGAACTTATTAGAGCTGAGAATTTGCTCCCTTTCTGGTAATACTTTTTAAGGTGCTCTGCATTCCACGGACGAGGCAAAGGTTTCCCATTTGCGTCCTCTAAATAGTAGCTTCCTCTTCTTGAGTAACGGATGACCTTGTATGGGTCCTCCCAATTAGGGCCCAGTTTCCCTTCGTTTGGATCTTTGGTAGCCTGTGAGACCTTCCGCAGAACCATATCTCTAGGATTAAAACGCTTCAGCTTGACCCTTTGGTTGTAATACCTTGTCATCCTCTCCTGATACAAGGCCATTCTCTGGGCTGCATCGTCCCTAATTTCGGGTAAACAATCCAGGGCTAGCTTGAGGCCTTTGTCATTACTTTGTACGTCGTACCATAACCTCCTAATACTCGACACTCCAACTTCTACAGGAACTATTGCCTCTGTCTTGAACGCCATTTTGAAGGGTGTTTCACCCGTTGGGGTCCTCACCGTCGTTCTGTAAGCCCACAACACTCTTGGAAGCTCGTCAGGCCATGCCCCTTTTGCCCCCTCAAGTCGGGTTTTGATCAACTTGAGCAAAGTCCGATTTGTGACTTCTGTTTGGCCATTGGCCTGTGGGTGACCAGGTGAAGAATAATGGTTCCTTATCCCCAGCTCCTTGCAGAAATCCTTAAACTTGCGACTGTCAAACTGTCGTCCATTGTCTGAGATGATGATTCTTGGGATCCCAAATCGGCAAACAATATTCTTCCACATAAAGTGTTGTATCTTGGCTTCCGTTATGACTGCCAAAGGTTTTGCTTCCACCCATTTTGTAAAATAATCAATAGCGACGACTAGGAATTTTACCTGCTTCTTACCAAGGGGTAGGGGGCCCATGATGTCAATTCCTTATATGGAGAATGGCTAAGGTGAAGTTATGCTCGTCAAGTGTTCCACTGGGACATGTTGCACGTTCCCAAATCATTGGCACTTGTCGCACTTCTGAACGACCTGGGTTGCATCCTTCTGCATTGTTAGCCAGAAATATCTTGCATGAGCGACCTGCCCGACGAGTGAACGTGGTCCAGAATGATTGCCACACACTCCTTCGTGGATCTCCCTTAGAACATATTCAGCATCCTTTGGATCAAGGCACTTCAAGTAGGGCTGAGAGAATCCCCTCTTGTAAAGCTCGTCATTCAAGATTGTAAATCTGGACAACCTAACCTTGACTTTTTTGGCTTCCATAGGATCTGAAGGGAGATTACCACTTTTGATGTAAGATTATTGGATCCATCCAGCTTTCTTTTGATCGTACATAATTCACGTCAATCCCTTCAATGCTCAAGAGGTACTGCACCTCCATGTGCATTCCAGGTCGTCGTTCGCTGGTCTCCGACAACGCTAGTTTAGCAACCTCGTTCGCTTCAGAATTTTCCTTTCGGGGTATCTGAGTAATCTTGACATCATCAAAGTTAGAAATTAACTGATTAGTCAATGCTAAGTACCTCTTCATCCTATCTTCCTTAGCTTCGTATTCATTGCTCATCTGCCTAGTCACGAGTTTCGAATCAGAGTTCAACTTCAGGTTTCTCACACCCAAGGCCTTTGCAACCCTCAAGCTCGTTAGGACTGCTTCATTATTCGTTGCTGGGAATTGAAGCTGGACTCCATACTTGAGGACATCCTTCTCAGGGGAGAGGAGAATCACTCCTACTCCGCCCATGCCTGATGCTGCTGAGCCGTCTGTGTACAACGTCCAGTAATCCGCTTCTGGATCTTGATTAGCTGCAGTGAATTCAGCGACAAAGTCTGCCAGTGCCTGGGCTTTGATTGCTGTTCTAGGCTTGTAGTCAACATTGAATTGGCTCAATTCTACTGCCCATTGGACCATTCTCCCCACTGCGTCTGGCCTACCCATTGCCTTTCGCAGAGGTTGGTCCATCATGACTAATATCGTGTGTGCTTGGAAGTAGGGACAGAGCTTCCTTGATGCGACAATCAAAGCAAAAGCCAACTTTTCTATCCTTGGGTACCTTGCTTCCGCACCCTGGAAATCCTGGCTTGTATAGTAGACTGGTTTTTGAATCTGGAGCTCTTCTCGGATCAATGCCGAACTTACAGTCGTCTGGGAGACGGCTAAGTACAAAAACAAGTCTTCTCCTTCGACGGACGAACTTAACAGCGGGGGCTTGGATAGGTAATCTTTGAGTGCTTGGAAGGCTGCTTCGCACTCGTCTGTCCATTGGAAAGCCTGCTTCAATGTTTTGAAGAACGGGAGGCATTTATCTGTAGCTCTGGACACGAACTTGTTCAAGGCTGCTATGCGCCCTGTTAGTCTCTAAACTTCCTTCACACTCCTCGGGGACGTCATATCTAGTATGGCCTTAACTTTCTCAGGGTTAGCCTCTATACCTCGTTGTGAGACCATGAAGCGTAAAAACTTGCCCGACGAAACTCCAAACACACACTTCGCTGGATTCAACCTCATTTGATACTTCCTTAATGTGTCGAAAGTTTCTTTGAGGTCGTCCAAGTGCAGCTCTGCTTTCCCGCTCTTTACAAGCATGTTGTCTACATAAACCTCCATATTCCGTCCGATCTGCCTGCTAAACATCTGATTTACTAATCTCTGATAAGTAGCTCCTGCATTCTTCAGGCCAAATGGCATGACCTTGTAGCAGTATAGCCCTTGGCTAGTGACAAATGCTGTCTTCTCTTGGTCCTCTTCGTTCATGCGGATATGCTTATAGCTTGAGAATGCGTCCATGAATGTCAACAGCTCATGGCTGGCTGTTGAATCTACCAACTGATCGATCCTAGGAAGCGGAAAGCTGTCCTTTGGGCAGACACGGTTGAGATCTGTAAAGTCTACACACATGCGCCATTTCCCGTTGGACTTCTTCACCATGATGACATTGGCCAACCATTCGGGGTAATAGACTTCTCTAATGAATTCGGCAGTCAAAAGCTTTTCCACCTCTTCCACAATAGCTTTGTTTCTCTTAGGAGCAAAAACTCGTCGTTTTTGCTAGACGGGCTTTCTAGTGGGATCGACGTTCAACTTATGCTCTATCACTTTATTGTCTATCCCTGGCATGTCTTCATGAGTCCAAGCGAAGACATCCAGATTCTGCCTTAGGAACTCCACGACCTTGCCCTTAAGGCTTGAGTCAAGTCTTGCTCCCACCTTTGTTACTTTGGTAGCATCCCCTTCTATTAGACTCACCTCTTCCAACTCTTGGGTTGGCTTTCTTGGTTCTTCTTCCACCACCCATGTGTGGTTTTCTCTTGAAGCTAGTACTGCTTGGTAACATTCTTTGTCCAAAAGTTGATCCCCACATATTTGTCCTACCCCATTTGGGGTTGGAAACTTCACTTTCTGAAAATAAGTCGGGGTTACGGCCTTTAGTCTGTTCAGTGTTGGTCGTCCTAAAATAACATTATAGGACGACGGGCAGTTGACGATCAAGAAATTAACCCGGTTTGTTACTTGTGCTGGATGTGTCCCAGCTGTGACGGACAATGAGACAATTCCTTTTGGATAAATTCTATCCCCACTGAAACTGACTAATGGAGAATTGAAAGGCCTAAGCCTCTTAGGATCCACATTTAGCTGTTGATAGGCCGTCATGTACATTATGTCCGCGGAACTTCCATTGTCAACTAGTACTCTCCTTATGTTGAAGCCTTCTATTCCCAATGTAATGACGAGTGGATCATCGTGGGGTTGCTTAATCCCACATGCATCTCGTTCAGAAAACGTAATGTCGTCACTCTCTGGTCGTCGGTATTTTGGAAACAGGTGTTTAATGTGAACACTATTGATCTGCCTGTAATAAGTCTTCTTCAAAGACTTGTACGACCTTCCTACTATAGGTCCCCCTGTAATCGTCACAGCTTGCTTTGGATGATCTTGTCTATCGTCTTTGATGTCATCATGGGTTTTATCGTCAGCCCTTGTTCGAGGTAGGTGATCCCTCTTGATGAACTTTTGGAGTTTTCCCCGCTGAATCAGTTCTTCTATCTGTTCTTTTAAGTCACGACATTCGTCAGTGTAATGACTATAATCCTTATGAAAGCGGCAGTACTTCTTTGGGTCACGCTTCCTGGAGGACGTGCTTAATGGTTTAGGCCATTTCAGCCCTGGCTCGTCCTTTATTTGCATCAGGATTTTGTCCGCAGGCATCACTAATGGGGTGAAATTCATCCTTTTCTTCGGGGTTTCTAAATTGCTCTTGCTGGCCTTAGCCTCCGAATACGAATCCTTACGATCCTTCTTCTTACCATGAGAGTCAGCAGATTCTTCCGTTTTCCATTTCCCCGTCAACCCCTTCGCGGTGAGAGCGTCCTCCCCGTTCATATACTTCTGAGCTTTGAACAAGAGGTTCGTCATAGAAGTTGGCGGTGTCTTCCCCAATGAAAAGATGAGGTTGGGGTTATTAAGCCCAGCCTGGAAGGTCGTCATTATCACCTGGTCATTAGCTTTGTCAATCTCCAACACTGCCTTGTTGAAACGTTTTATGTAATCCCTCAAGCTTTCCCCCTCCTACTGCCTTACTATTAGCAGGTAAGAGGTCGGCCTCTTGTGACGCTGTCCTCCAATGAAATGGCAAACAAATGAGTCACTGAGCTGCTCAAAATTTGCTATGGAGGATGCTGACAACTTATTGAACCATACCCTGGCAGCCTCTCTGAGGGTAGCAGGGAAAGATCTGCAAATAACTTCGTCTGGGGTCTGCTGGAGGTTTAAGATAGTCTTGATGGCCCTTATATGGTCGAGAGGGTCCTTCGTGCCATCATAGAACTCCAGTTGTGGCAAACGAAATTTTGGAGGCAAGGGGCACTCCAAAACACTAGCTGTGAAAGGTGAATCTGTTCGTTTGAGCATGCCGTTAAGGTTCATTGATGTCTTTCCCTTCATGGCATTTTTCGCTTCGTCAAGCTTCTTTCGCAAACTCTTCATCAAGTGGTCATTATCATGCGTAGACTGTCTAGTGTATTCTGTTGCATCCTTCCCCTTGCTATTCTCAGGACTGCTAGCTTCCTTGTCATACCTGCTGCGGCTACGTCGATGATGCAAAGTGTTACTGCCCTCTGGGGTGGGCTCAGCACTTTAGCTCTTCGTTTTGTCTCATTAGTTCTTGCACATTCGCTGTTAGAGCCTGAATCTGTTGGGCCATCTCCACAGGATTTAGGGGCGTTGCTGCTACGTCGTCCATCTAGAGACAGGAACTTTATCGAAAGGAGCATGATGGTTTGAGTAAGAATCAACTCGTTAACACCGTTCCCTACAGACGACGCCAAACTGATGAAGCTGAAAGTTGACCTCGTCAATATGTTCTGCGTCAGTGTCGATGGACAAACTCCGCTACCTGTTGTCAAGAGAAGGAGAGCAAAAGAGATTCCTACTAGCGTGGTGCCAACTAGGAATGCTCCGATGCCAAAGTTAGATATACAGCTCTCAAAGAGTTCTCTGGGAAGTGTTTCTCAAGTTTTTCATGTCCCATACTTGAGTTCTATTCTCCTTTTTATAGTTTCCTTTGGGTTTGTGTAGTTATGCCTGTTGATGCTGCCCTGAGCGTTACTTCTCCTAAGGCATTGATTGGCAATGATGGCTCCATTAAGATGTAACGGGTGACCGTTGGGGTGTTATTGTTCCTGTAACTATTTCGGCGCACTTATTGTTCGCCAGCTGCGCTAGGGGCATTTATTTGCGCCTTCGATGAATATTGGCCTGCCTCGTTTATTAGGACGTTGTGTGATGACGGGATCATGTCCCCATTCTCGTCCCTGGTTCGAAAGTGTCTAAGATCGTCTTTGTCCTAGATGATCTTCACTTGATACTCGTCACCATATATCCTTGTAGATGTAATCTATACATTTATCAATAGATGTAATACATACTAGTTATCATCATGAGTCTTATACTTTAACTTGTACCTTCTAGTGTTTTCAACAAAGACGTTTAAGTTCAAATCCCTCCGCCTCTTATTACCAAATATATATATATATATATATAAAAGAAGTTATTAGTTATAATTTACCTAAATGTAAATGTTAATTGCAAGAATAGTATCCAACTAAAGCCCACTACGTACCTAATTTGGCAATAACTTTAAAAATCCAAAACCTTTATCATTTTTACGTAAAGTTGCTTCTAATTGTTTTCTTGAAATTTATATTTCATTATCACTTGATCAATGACACGAATTATTAGCACGCATCATGTGTGTGTGTATCCACTGCTAATTGGGAAAAATCAGGATTTAGTGATCCTTTTCTTGAAGTGTGATGCCTTTAATCATTATGTTCTTACTGGCATGGCTCCTCATCCGCATCATTACATGTAGTGAAGGTGCTTTGCTGCTTCTCTTCGTTGCAGTGGAAATATGAGGTAGGCTTTCAATTTTCAAGATATTGTTCAAAAAAGTCATTGCAAAGGACAGCCTCATATATAATATAGTACATGTTATAGTAATTAATAATGGTGGTGTTTATTTCACATCCAGATGTTGTACGATTTTAGTGCAAAATGCTATCAAATGATACAATGTTAGCGGTATCAAAATTCAATAAGTATGAGACATGTCAGCAAAAAATAACTAATCAACTAACAAGTGAAAGACATGTGTTAGTGGGTAGTTATTTTTGCACATATGTTTCTCATTTATTAGATTTTGATATGGATGATATAGTGTGCGTTTGGTTTGCGCATCCACGATGGGCGTTTGCGTTTTCAGTTTTTTTTTTTTTTTTTTAGCCGCACAATTTGACTTTTCAACCACTTTTCAGCCACACAAGTGGGTCCAGTATACTGTTTACGAGACCCACAAACCTCACTCTTCGGCAACTTTTTCATTAAAAATGAGTCCCACGATACTATTTACACATTTAAAAATTATTTTATTACAGTATTTTCAATTTTCAGTTTTCAACTGTATCCAAACGGACCCATAGTATCATTTGATACAAAATACTTTTTTCGCAAAATGCGTCTTTAAGGTTGTGTGCACACAGCCGGGGCACTAGTATTTTCCCATTAATAAGATATATAGTATTAAAAAGTTGATAGGAACTTCTAGCAGTTGCCAATTTGCTTTGCTGTACGTACTATTTGAATTAAAAAATCTTATGAAAACCCAACGAATCTACAGCATTTTTGAGAACTTAATGTGAATCAAGAATCTTGAAGTAGAATATTCTTATTAGTAGCTACTTCTCGTTGTAACTTATATTGGAGCACTCGATATCAATTGTCTTATGTCGCAAAAAGTATTTGAAAAACTATTTTGAGGAGTGGAGGTAGGCATGGACTTGGGGTCATGCTCATGCATCACCCAAGATTTCAAATTTCTTTTATGTAGTGTTCATTAACTTTTTATATTTGGCCAATAAATACAAGATATATTGCTTGGGCTCATTAATGTGAATTTTAAAATAAATACTAGCAGTACACGCACCTGAAATACATGCACAATCCATATATATAATCATAATAAAAGTCAAATTTTATGAAAGCAATTGAATGATGTAACATATATATAGGGGTTATAAAAGTTTTGCACTTTTTTAAAATTAATTTCCAAAACCTTGTAATGGATTTTAGTTGGATAATCAACTCAAATCATAGATAATTAATAGTAATTACATTTTTATTGAAATTTTCACGAAAATTGTAATACATTATTTACACCTTTTTTTTTCTGTATATATATATATATATATTAGAGAAGAATAAAAGATGAAGATAAAGCTAAAGACCGTCCATTTTGCTTTTGAATTAGTTGACAAGATAAAAAAAAAATGTTAGATAATTCAAAGATATATAACTATCTCTTATTAGTATTTTGACCTCTCAAGATGATCAGTTTCCTGTGTGATTTGTCCTCGATTATTTCATGCTTCCAAGTTCCATGCAATGTGACTACTGACTAGGAAGTAGAAACTCGAATATTTTATGCTTTGTAGGGATACTACGAGCACTAGACACGAAAATAGTCTTTATTGTGTTTTCTGGTTTGCTAGATAGAAAATGGTCTTATGTGGAACTCATAACCAATAACTCCAATGGGTTATTGGACACCCACTACCTGAGGTACCCCATTACGTACCCTATTGATTGGACAACTCTACATTTTATTTTTTCATTGGATAAGTAGGACTATGAATGGATTTTTAAAGTTTGATAATTCAAATGCAAGATAAGAAGCTTTTCACTTTTATTTATATATTTTTTTTTTAAAAAAGGATAATGCCTCATACTTTTATAGGTAAGAAAGTTGGGAACGAAACGGTTCATGAGTCATGAGATTGGCATGCACTTATTTTGGCCAGTGGCCACCTCTTATCTCCTTCCTCTCCTCTTAATTTCTTTTTCCTGCGCCTTGTCAGACTCTCACTCTCCTAAATTTCCTCCACTCCATGCAAATAGTGCTCCACTTTGTTTCAATAACCAATTTGCCCTTCACTTTTATTTTCTTCATTCACACAAAATTTCGGGGCATCAATTTATGAATGATCAGTTACTCATATATATCATCATATGTGACATTCTTTCCTCATTTTGACAGAGATGGCACCGAAGTTGCAAAGTTGTTTTTTTGGGTAAAAACATACAATTTTACACCCAAATTAAACAAGAATTGTAATTGGAAAAAGAAAAAAAGAAAAAAAAAAGACTTCTACACAATTAATGATCTCAAGAACTAAACCTCTATCTCTGTTATAACATATTTTTTATTAACAAAACTTCAATACAATAGTATTTAAATAAAAATGGCTTGAATAAGTTGACGGAAAAATAAGTAGGTGTAAAAGGTTGTTATTGTACTTGACTAATCTCCGAATATGTGTATCGGGATACGTAATTGTCGGAAAGAATCCTTGCTATGGTCCCAAGTTGTTAATTAAAAGGCTTGAATTCAAGAACTCATGAAATACATGAGTCCTAAAAATCACAAAACCAACCATTTGGAATTAGTTAGAATTAATTATGAGTACTCATGAATTAATGTGGTTTGAAAATCACTAAACCAACTCTCTGGGTTTAGTTATAATGTGAAGATTACATGTGGCCAACCATAGATATGTAACAGCAAAAGAAAAGAAAAGGAAAATTGTTTTAATTTCAACCAAAAGCTAACACTAAAAAATAATATAAAAAAATAGGAAACAAAAAGAAATGGAAAAATGGTGGTTGCTAAGGGCAAAAGTCCCTCATAATTAGGTCATGTATGTAATTTGGTGATAAAGTAGGGGTTAGGTTTTCTATTTACACTGATTGGCCACTGAATCACGCATCCAAACAAGTCCACATACATTTTTTCTGAATATGTATATATAGATGCCAAGACACCAAGAATATATCCTTCTAAACTACTATTAGAACTGTGAAGGGCTAGGTAGAAAGACAAGCACATACGCCTCAACTCAAAGAAAGCAAAGAAAGAAATGGAATGGAAAAAGAGTGATCTGGATGTTATACTTGTACCACTAGGTTTTTTGATAAACATTGCTTATCATTTCTGGTTATGGCATAAGGTTCGCACTGAACCACTCACAACTATCATCGGGACAAATGCTAAAGGAAGACGTTATTGGGTCTCGGCCATAATGAAGGTACAGTTATATATAATCTTTTTTTTTTTTTTTTTAACTTGCTGATCAAACAATGAAAGAAAGGCTTGCACTTTGTGTGTAATCATTTAAATGGTATCAAATTCATACACAGTATATATGCTTTTTCCATGAAGCTAGCTCGTTAAGTATTATTCATTAGTTTCACAATGAAAACTTGATACGAATTGCAACTAAACTAACAATGCTCGAGATAGAAACCAAAGTAGCAATTGTGGATATACTGCCATCTCTTTATTCTGATCTTTAAACGGTTTTTTTATTTTATACATTTTACGTGAGAATGACTAATTTGAACCTTGAATATTTCAATTGAAAACACTGATAAATATCTTTCTTGAATGGTAGATGTTGTATCTGGTCAGGCAGGAGATGTCTTGCTTGGCTTGTATTCTGTTAGCTTAGCCTGAGCTTTGGTTTAGCTCTGATCTCATGAACATTTGTTGTTTTGTTTCTTAGGCTCCTCTTTGCCGAAGAGTTTGGATGTACCTTTGTTTGTTTGTTATAAATAATCCATATGATTTACCGAAAAAATTAAAAAACCTAGAGGTCCTTTGGCGTGATCTTTAACTTATCTCATATAATTTAGGCGTTTTAGCTAAGCATGTAACATATAGCTAGCTTTGGATTATCAAAGAAGAATCAAATGTGATGCTACCAAAACAATTCCCAGATTTCACGTGTAATGTTTTGTATTCTACCATGAGTCAGTTGGTGCTTTGAAAAGTTTTGGATTTTACAATCATGGCAAGCAAAAAGTATATACATGGGGAGCATAACCTGTCATTTTGCTTAATGACGAGGAGGCTACCACTTGTTTTTAGTGGTGTAAATCACTTTGACGGTGATTTTAATATTGTCCTATATAACCCCGTATAAACTTTAAACAACATTGTCAAATCTAAGTTAGGGTCAGGGTGGTCTATTTTTAGTTTATTTCTATGATATAGTGCATTGAATAAAATATTGGCAAAAATAAAATCACATATGTAACAAAAATTTTTTATGTCACTCCCTCTAATAAACAAATTATTTAATTTTCACAGGACAATGACAAGAAGAACATCTTGGCAGTCCAATCTCTGAGGAACACAATAATGGGATCAACCCTAATGGCCACTACGTCGGTTCTACTTTGTTCTGGTCTCGCAGCTGTAATAAGTAGCACTTACAGTGTGAAGAAGCCACTTAACGACACCGTTTATGGGGCCCATGGGGAATTCATGGTGGCTTTGAAATATGTGACACTACTCACTATTTTCCTCTTCTCATTTTTCTGCCACTCTTCGTCCATTAGGTTTATAAACCAAGTGAACATTCTGATTAACACACCACCTGACCCCATGTCCACAGTGACCCCAGCGTACGTGTCTGAGCTCTTAGAGAAGGGTTTCTTGCTAAACACTGTGGGAAACAGGCTCTTCTATGTGGCACTTCCTCTTTTGCTTTGGATCTTTGGACCTGTATTGGTTTTCTTGTGCTCTGTCACCATGGTGCCAGTGCTTTACAACCTTGACTTTGTGTTTGGGAATGGCCTAGTTGAAAACGGGAAAAATGTGAATGGGGACTTTGTATGAATAGTGTGAAAAAAAATAAAATGAGAACATGGATGGTGTGATTTTGTGTATGTTGTTTTGGGCAGTGCATGAGATTTGGTTCTTTTATTGTGTGTGCACATATAAATAACGTGTTCTACATTTTAGAGCGTGATGATAATCTTGTGCTTTTCACAACTAAATAAAAAAGTATAAGGGCTTATTTGGTATCCATTATCCAAGGTAGTAAAGTTTAGAAAACATGGAATTAAACTGTTTATCAAAAAAAAGAAAAACAGGAACCACACAATAGAACAATAGAATAATCTTTTTTACCAAGGCATGCATGCTTAGTCGTGATGGTTCAAAAAGTATGCCCACAATTCAACAGAAACTCAATATACGTAGAAACATGTACACATGAATGCAGCTAATTTTCTAAAATTAGATCAAGTCAAAGTAATAACTTATAAATATAGTTATACAAAAATGATCACTTTTGATATAAATATTTATAAAATAATCGCAAAAGAGAACATTTTTCCTAATGAATATCGGGTAGTTTGATATAAATGTATACAAAGAGAAATTCAAAGAAGAAAAATACTCAAAAATTTCATTATGATCCTTGTATTGACTAAGTGGAAGCACCCCATTTGTGTTTGTTAACAAGAGGATAGAAAAGTTATGTGAGAAAGATGACTCATACTAATCATACCACTTTTTTTTTTTTCATATATAACTTGTTAATATCGTAATTGGCGATTGCTTAAATATCAATAAATTAACTTATTGGAGAAAGAAGGTGTAGCAATAAGAAGCCATAGTTACTTTGTTTATTTTAAATTATTTCTTTTGGGTTATGGAGTCGGGTCTAAAGTTGATTTGTAATTTTAGGAACGGGAATAATTTTGGCAATGGGTTCTTTTTTGACGTATGGAAAGTTAGCCAAAATTAAGGATTGAAGAGCTAACTTTTTCTAGCACATTTTAGCAATTTGAAACCCGAAAAAAAGCCTTCGATCGGCATTTCAATTTTAACATGCTGTCATTTTTTTGCTTGCTCTGTTTGCCTATGAAAATTTAACAACCCAAATTTCTGCCCTACCCTACTACCCAATAAGAACTTATTGGCATGCTAGTTCTAACTCTCTGCTTTCCACTTTTATTTTTTCTCTAATAAGACAATGAATATTTTTTTATCCATAATTATTTTAGCATGTAGGGGGCATATTAAAGCAAACTAAAATTACTAATAATAAATAAAATGAGTAATTAATAATAATATCAATTCCACCCAAAACAATAACTAATCCTAAATTGTAAATCCTAATCAATAAACCATAGCAAACCCTAAACAATATTAAGCACTAAACCCAAAACTCTAATAAAAATAACCAAAACAAACCCTGCCCTAGGGTTTGTTATGTTTTTTTTATTAGAGAGTGTTTGGGTTTTAGGAGGGTTTGTTATGAAGTGGGTCTTGACTCTGCCAACACTTAAACCCCCCAAACAAAAAAGGAGCATCTCTCCTCCTCAATCATATGTCACAGAGGATTCTCTCAATCTCTATGCTATTTTTCCTTTCTTAGTGAGGCCTTGCACGCTTTAAAATAGAAGTTTTGTAAGTATGCGTCTGTTGTCACATGCCTGGCTTATATAATTGGATTTGAGCCATGACATTTGGTGATCCTTTGTAGATCTAGTAGCCAAAACTTGTGTGTTTTTGCTATTTCCCAAACCAAGGAAGCAGATCTTGACTCCATCATTCTTGAAGATTATGCTCTCTAATATGGAAAATTTTTAGGTAGTTCCGGAGTACGGAAAAATGGTGCTCCCTTCTCTCACATTCATGGTGGACCCCACCATGAATTTAATGAGCGGACCCCACTATAAATGTGAGAGGAAAGAGTACCATTCTCTATACTCCGGGAGTACCTAAGAATTACTCCTCTAATATATAATGTTTTTGAACCCAATCCAACACTATCTTTCCCCCTATCTCATATTTGTGCTATTTTGCCTTCCTTTATTTTTATTTTTATTTTCTTCATGTAATCAGATCTGCCGACAGAGCAACCCATGTTTTGGGTGCCTAGGCTTCCTTTTCTAGCTAATAGGATAGGGCCCAACCCCATGAACTCTCTTCCTAACTCGCCTGGGCCCTTCCCCCTTTTGTCAATAAATTATCTGTCATCAGTCGAAAAAAAAAAAAAAGCATTGGCTTGCCAAGAATTCATGGATTCAATCAGCTGAGCCACTCTTTCATGTGGTCTCGTCTTGCCTTTTAGGTAAAAAGTTTAAATCATTGTTTCCCATAATGGTTTTAGGTTAAAAGTTTAAATCATTGTTTCCTATAATGGAAAAGAATGGGTGGCTTAGGTTTAATTTGTTCTCTTTCATTGGATCTCAATCACATTAGCATTTTTTTTTCCTGCCCCGGCCAATGAATAATTCTTTAAGTCTGGCGTAGATCTGGGATGTGTCGTTATACATAAGTCATTAATAAATTCAAAAACATGGCGGAAACATAATTTATAAATATTTAAAACTCATAAATCATGATCTTTGATTTTAAAATTTGCACGCTATTATCTTATATAATTTAATTCACTCTTTATATGTTCCTTTTTATTCAGCTAGCATTTGTGAATTGTGAGTTTATGCATTTGACAACCAAATATGGGAAAGTTGGTATTTCTTGTTAAAACGGTTCACCTATCAAATTAAATAGACAAAAAAAAAAAAAAAATTATTGTCACATTTCAAACTTTGATATTTTATATCTCTAGAAGAGTCTTGTGCTTCAAATCCACTTCATGATGAGTAACTGAGTGTATTACTTGCCATATGCTCCATCAAAATACAGTAAAGATAGGTCCAAATAAGGTGGAAATGTGAGTCAGTCATCCAACTTCCACATTTTTTCAACATTTTATTTTTAGTATCTTTGTATATTTGAAGGATTTTATTATTTTATTTTCAACCAATAAAGAGAAGGGTGTTTGAAAAGTAGGAACTGCTTTTTGTCATTTGCTCTTTAAATATGGTCTTTCACTCTTTCTAGGTCTCTTGAGGAATGTATTAAAATTTGGATGGAGTCTTCATCAAATAATTTTAGCCCTGGTCTTGTCTTTCTTCCACTATTTGTCTTAAAAATATTTATTATTTGTTAGCTATCGTAGACATATCTATCATTATGTGTCAAAGTCACAAGTTTTGAGATTGTGTTTATTCTGAACTAGTATATTCTGCAAAATTCTCTCTCATGTCTCATATGAGATATGCCATACATTCCTTTTCCAGTTATTATTTCTGTTATCTTGTAATGCTTTCATCTGAACCAAGTTCTGCATATATTCTGATACTGATTGTTCTTTTTAGTACAATTCGTTTCATCCAAGTTCTACTCCTGTTACCTAAGGCTAATGTCTCGCAGATGGGCCATGATCATATTTTTCCCTTTGCTTTCCTTTATTTCACCAAAGAATCCTTGTTACTATGCATATATATGTTATGGGCATGTCATTGTTGTTGTTCAGTTGATCAAATGATCTAACTATTTAATCAACGAAAACCTGTAATAAAGAAAGGAATAGCACTAGAAGATCAGTCTTCTAGTTAAGTTAGTGGGGGATTCTCCAATGTTTAAGTAAGCAAGATTTAAATCACTACTTTACTACGTGATGGTTAGGGTTTTTTTTTTTGTGTGCATATTACCAATGTGATCCTTTATACGGAGTCCAAAGAATAATTAGGTTCATTAATGCTCGCATGCAGTTGAAATTCAAATATAGGAGAAAAATTCCGGTGCCACACTCAATTACATAACTTTGCCCACAACTCGCCTATGTGGCGAGTTGTGGTTGGTGGAGGGGTGATGGTAGGTCCATATGGGGACACCCCTCCACCAACCACAACTCGCCACATAGGCAAAGTTGTGTAATTGGGTGTGGCACCAGAATTACTCAATTTATGAGGGATTCTTGTGAACTAAATCTTCAAGACTCCTACACCTTGAGGTAATTCTATGATTTTTAGGATTTTCTTTCAAAATGGTCACTTATAGCTAATTTGGATGAAGTTCAGAAAAGGAGAGTACAGAGGAGTAAAGTAAAGTTCGCTAGCCTCATTTTTGATTTCTAGCTTGGCCTTGATTTTTGCCGAGGAGGCCAAGCTAAGAGGCATGGTCAAGCTCAACTGTGCCACATCATCATGTTGTTCATCATTTCTTATTCTTTGTTAGTGTTCCAGACATTTTCTCTTTTAATCTGCAAAAGGGAGTGATTACTTCATTTTCTTCTATCTATCAACGTGATTGGTATTCGTAGGTGAAATAGCACAATCAGTAAAAATTATTTAATAATTGTTTCTCTTTTTGCCAAATATGAAGCTTGAAAATAAATTAATGTAAGGGCCCATGTGAGAGAGTCTAACTCAAAATTCATGTCATCTGGTGGCTACAAATGCTTTTTTTTATCAATTCCTGCCACGTTAAAAAAAGGAAGATCACAAATGCAAGATTTTCTCTTGATGGATATTAAATAAGATATATAAAAGGACACGAGGTTGGTAAGAAAAGGAGAGAATTATGTAGTGTTGTTGAATGAAAGAAACCTAATTTTGGACCCTTTTCAAAATATAAAATTAAAAAAAAAAAGGGAGAAAAAGTCTATTTGGTGTCTTTTGAAATCAAGAGGCACGAGGTTTGGTGAGGCGCTAATGCACCTAGCCTTTGTTGGTCCTTCTTATTCCTCTATAATAACAAAGGCTTCTTTTGTAATGTTTAGCATTATCACAATATATAGGTGACTTGCAAGACTAGGGGCTTATTTGGTAATGTTGTTTGAACAACAATTTTTATTGTTTAAACAACATAACACGTATTTCCACAACACTTTTTCATCCACATATATTTTCACAACACTTAAACAACGTTACTAGAACAACATTACTAAATGGACTCTAGGTTTCACATGTTTTGGGCAGCGTGTGGCAATAACATGAAATTTCAGTCTTAATCAGTGGGTTGTACACTGCATTTTGCATGAGACAGTCTTATTTATCAGTTTAAAAATTGGTTACAATTTGTGCCAAATAAGGAAGCTTAATTAATCAATCTTCCTTTGGTTCATTGCTATAAAGGGAATGGCACCTTTTGTAATTGCTGAATTGGACAATTCAAGAAAATAAACATTTAACGTTGGTGGAGTCAATTGAATGGGACTTTGAATGTTAAACAAGTTTAGTTTTCCAGTAGGTAATGTGTGGCTTTCTACTATATATATACTCAACTTTGTTGCACAATCAAGCATATTTTGCAGTTTCTCCACAAAAAAAAAAAAAAAAAAAAAGCATATTTTGCAAGACTACTCGTAAAATTGGTAGAATATAAAGTGAACTGAAATTGATGATTTTTATTCAATATGTACTAGTACCACTAAGATAATTATCTCTTTATTTATTCTTCAATATTTTTGTCATATATTGCTAAACAGGGGCGGCGCCGCACCCTGACCTGATTTTTTTTTTAATATAATAATTTAAAAAAATTTATTTGTCTACCCTTCAAAAAAAATTTTGGAACACCCTCAGTTTTTTTTTATGCCAATAAAATTAAATTTTGCTCCATAATTTTTTCTACATTCAGTGGATGAATGATTGCTTGGTTGTGTACATTGAAAGAGATGTAGCTTGTAGTATTGATAATGAGATTATCATGCACCGATTTCAAAATATGAAAACTCGTAGAAGACAATTGTAAACTTTATGTATTTGTGTATTTTTTTATTGTTGTTGTTGTTTATATATGAATTTATCTTTTTATTAGATTGTATAATTTATGCTTTTTAAGGTACACTTTGTGAAAAATTTCTTAGAGCTGCCACTGTTGCTAAATATATTTATTGACTTTAATTTCCTACGAATATATTTTCAAAATTTTTATCTAGTGTTAAATGCTTTAAAGCCAAATTATTTTTCTTAAAGAATACTCTCTTATTTTCCTTTTTTTTTTTTTTTTTTTTCTTCTACTTCTCTCAGTCATTAATCATTATATTATCTTAATGTTTAAAGGAAAACATAATAGTAATGCCATGGATGAGCCATTACGTGAAGTCTGAACTTGACTATGCAAAAAAAAAAAAAAAAAACTAAAAAAAAAAAATTTACTAAAATTTGACTTACCAAAATACAAGACGTGTAGTAGCTACCAAAAGACCCAATGTAAGACCTACATTTCTCCTAACCAACTTAAATCAAGGAAATTTTTGTAGATTCTTATGGTTCAGGACATCAATCATCTGGGAATCCATTTCTTGCAGGACTTGATTCTTCTATATATGCCACGTCTTCATTTTATCTTCCTACGATGATAGACTCTATTGCTCAGTATTTAGAAACTAAGAGCATCCACAACAGTGGAACTAAAAATTTAGCTATTTAGCTCCACCAAAAGTTATTTTATCTATTTTACTTACACACATGCTACAGCAGTAGATCTATTTTAGCTTTTAACACAATAAAATAATATAAATATCACAATAAAATAATATATCCCACTATCCAAAAAACATCCACAGCACCAACCACAATCACCTCTACCATCAGCCACAGCCACAACCACAGCCACAACCACCACCACCACCACCAGTCCACAGCAGGAAAAAAAAAAAAAAAAAACCACCAACCCAAATCTCCAATATTTTTCCTTAACCCAGACCAAACAAAATCACCAATCACAAACAAAATAAAAAATCACCAATCACAGAGCTGGGCTTCGGTGAGGAGGACAGTGTCGGCGTGGGTCTGATTGGCGAAAGAGAAGTGGGTCTGATCAGTGGAAGAGAAGTGGGTCTGAGGTGGATCGACAGCGTGGGTTTGACACATGCGGCGGCGGAAGAGGCAGCGTTGCCGAGGAAGGAGAGGAATCCGAAATTCACTAGCTCTTGATCGTCGAGGAAGAGATCCTTTTGAACTCTAAACGCACCGTTCGCGCACATGATCGCAAAGTCGAGCATCAACACCGAGATGAGGAACGATCCAATGGTGGTAAGGAAAACGACGTCGACAGTTAAGAGCGAGAGACCGATCTCGCAATCGGAGAACGTGCGGCCGAGAATGACAAGAGGCTGATCGTAAAGTCTAAGCAACGAGGAGAGAGAGAGATAGGCTGAGAAGGGAGAGAGAAAGTGAGAGACGATTTTGAGAGAGTTTGAGGGAATATTATTTTAATCGGGGCCGGGAGTAAAATAATATTTTTTTTTGTTTAGCTCTCATGAACAGTGCACATCTATCTATAGATGTGCACTGTAGCAATGGAGCAAAAAAAAAGAAAAAAGATTTAGCTCCACTGCTGGAGCATGCTTTTTGATGTTTGAGGAGCTAAAAAATACCAATATACCAATATAACACCACTGCTGTGAGTGCTTGAAGCAACCATTCGAAGCCACCTCTATGCATATTATCAAACTAACCCTCTCAAACCTCTTCGACCTTCTCAAGCAAGAGAATGGGGCTAAGGATCTTTGCAGCCCTCTTACTCAGTTGACACCCTTTTCCTTGATTCGTAAGGCTAAAACTGCACAAGTTTGTTAAGAGAGGCATAATTCGAATTATCCCGATTCTCCTCATAAAAGATAACATACACTAACACGTATTGAGATACAAAGTTCTTGGTAGGACAAGCTTGTCTTAACAAAGCTTTTGTAGGCTGATTGAGCTTTTCTCAAGGGTTGTGAGATTGCATTGTTATGGAAAAAAAATGAGCATATATTCTATTAATTCATTACTGCCACGTTTGGATGGTATTGGATCCAATATATATATATAAAGAGAAATGCTATGTCTACAATATTTTTACAACAAATTTGAAATTATAGGTTATTACTGGTTGTTATTGTTGGGGAAAAAAAATAATCTCAATTGTAGGTGTTAAACTGTGATAATGAAGGATGAAGGAAGAACTGCTTAAACTACAAGTAGTTTAGGATAAATGTATATAAACGACATGTAGTTTTGTATGTAAATAGTTAGTTAGAAATTTGTTTGACACTTGTCATCTTTGTAATGGTTAGCTAGGAGTTAGTTATTTTTTTGTTTTGGTTTCCCGCCTCTCTGCTCCTCATATGTAAAGGACAGAGCTTAGATATTTAATACATGAGAATCATTCATACAATTTCTCTCACTTGCCCTCTCTCAATTCTCTCTCTTTCTGTGATTCCTAACCTCCATTGTTGGAGCTTGACCTTGATTGCAAGATTTCAACATGGTATCAGAGCCTGAACCAGTTCAGAATTTCCTTGCTGAATATTCACTGATTTCCAGGTTCGATCTTTCTCTCTTTAATTTTCCAATTCAATTATGTTTTTCTAGTGTTCTTTCTCGTCAAGTAGAATTCATCACTCTTCTTGATTATTTGCACTAGTTTTTCATCAGAATTTAGTTTCTTATGGAAAATTGTGTCTTTGATCTTCAAACAAATTTGGGAATTACAGCTTTGCTAGATTCTTGATTCAGTACATTGTTCAAGAAACCCTAGTTTTTCCTTTTTTCAATTGTTGGTTCAATTCTTGTTGTTGTGAAACCATTCTTGGATTGAACATGTCTACTGGTACTAGTGCTTCCACTTCAACCACACAGACACAATCCCCTCAACTTTGGGAGATTCCTTCTAGTCCTTATTACTTGCCAAACAGTGATAACTCTGCCTTATCTCTTGTGGAACAACACCTTACTGAAGAGAACTACAACAGCTGGAGTAGGTCAGTTCTTGTAGCTTTGGATGCAAAAAGTAAGCTGGGTTTCATAGATGGTTATATACCAAAACCTCAAGAAACAAATCCACACTATACTGCTTGGTCAAAGTGCAACAGAATGGTCTTGGCTTGGTTGTTCAATTCACTCACTAAGGATCTTCAATCTAGTGTTATATACTTCAAGACTGCTAGAGATGTGTGGCTTGATTTACAACATAGGTACTCTCAAGGCAATGGCCCCAAAATTTTTGAGCTGGGAAAAGAGGTCAATTCTTTGGCTCAAGAAGACTTAACTATCAATGCCTATTACACTAAGTTCAAGAGTGTTTGGGATGAGTATTCTAACTACAGGTCTTGCTCTTGTGGACACCAAGTTGAAGATTGCACCATGTCATTCTTAATGGGGCTTAATGACATTTATGCAACAGTGAGAGGACAGATACTCCTCATGGACCCAATTCCTTCCTTGACCAAAGTGTTTTCTCTTTTGGTTCAAGATGAGAAACAAAAGAAAATTAGCGCTAGAAAGAAGCTACAAGTTGACTCAGCTGCTTTGGCTGCCTTGACAGCAAAGAACAATCCTGCAAAGGGTTTTGCTAAGGGCAAGTCTAGGCGCCCCCAATGCACTCATTGTGGTAATTTGGGTCATGTAGTTGATAAGTGCTATAAATTGCATGGTTACCCTCTGGTTATAAGTTCAAGTTCAAGGGTCAACAAGCTGGTTCCTTTACTAATAATGTTGTTGCTATTGAAGACAACTCAGATCAAGGTGTCAATCTCACTCGTGCAGAATATTAGCAATTGCTTGGTTTGCTGAACTCCCATGGTCACTCTGGTACTCAGGCACCACCGGAAGTGGCTTCAGACACTCACCAAGTTGCCAACATCATTACTCAATCTTCCATTAGTCTTCAAGGGTATGAGTTTTCAAGTATTTGGTCCATTCCTTCTTTAGAGTATTCTGTTTTCTCTACAAATGTTGTTGCTACTCACATTGCTTCTACTTATTGGATCCTTGATAGTGGTGCAACTGACCACATGGTCCATTCCATTCAATTCTTTACTTCCATTACTTCCATAGTTCAAATCTCTGTTAGATTACCTAATGGAGATATGGCTAAGGTCACACACATAGGAACTGTTCAAGTGTCTCCTACTTTAGTTTTAGAAAATGCACTTTGCATTCCTAGTTTTTCCTTCAATCTGATTTCTATAAACAAACTAACCCAAAATCCATCTTGTTGTTGTATTTTTCTTTCACAATACTGTCTCATTTAGGACTTACAGCTTTGGAAGATGATTGGGTTGGGTTAGAAGCAAGGAGGACTCTACACATTGCAAAGCTTCTCTGCTGACTCTCTGCCACCATCTGTTTCTGATGTTCTTTCTAAACTTTCCAAGCTTTCTTCCTTTTGTCTCAATTATTGTATTTCTGCAGTAGATAAGACTAGCCTATGGCATTGCAGGTTAGGTCACCCTTCACCACAAAGACTAGCTTTGTTGCAATCTCTTGTACCAAATGTTATTACTTGCAATAATAATAAAAGCTTTGATTGTTCTGTTTGTCCTCTTGCCAAACAAAAAATGTTGCCTTTTCCTACATTTGTTTCTTCTTCTGCTTCATGTTTTGATTTAATACATGCTGATATTTGGGGCCTTTATTCTACTCCTTCTCTCAATGGCTCTAGGTATTTTTTCACTTTAGTGGATGATTACAGTAGGTGTACTTGGGTTTTCTTAATGAAAAACAAATCTGATACTTCACCCTTATAAATTCAGTCCTTTTACAATCTAATTCTCACACAATTCAAAACTCCTATCAAGGTGCTTAGATCAAACAATGGTCCTGAATTTGCCTTGGATTCCTTTTATGCTTCTAAAGGTATAATTCATCAATTGAGTTGTGTGGAAACTCCACAACAAAACTCAGTTGTTGAAAGAAAGCATCAGCACCTTCTTGCTGTTGCTAGAGCATTAAGATTCCAGGCAAATCTTCCTTTAAAATTTTGGGGTAACTGTGTTCTTACTGCCACATACCTAATTAATAGAATTCCTAGTCCACTTCTAAATGATATTACTCATTTTGAAAAACTATTAAGTTATACACCTTCATATAGTCACCTTAGATCTTTTGGTTGCCTCTGTTATGCCTCCACTTTATCTAGAGACAGGTCCAAACTTGATCCCAAAGCTAAGGCATGCATTTTCCTTGGTTACCCTTTTGGTACAAAAGGTTACAAACTCTATGACTTGGCTTCTAGAACCTGTTTTGTTTCTAGAGATGTAGTTTTTAAATAGTCCATTTTTCCTTTTAAGCATTGGTCTTCCAAATCTGTTCCAATTCCTTCTTCCTCTTCTCATTCCATGTTTCCTATGCAACCTGTCATACTAGAGTCTAGTTTACCTTCTGTTTCCGCAGAATTCACACCCACTTTCACTACTAATATAGCTACCCCTCCTGGTGAGTTTCCAAACCTTGTTCATGATAGTACTGATCTAGATCACTCCTCTCCTACTTTAATTGATCTTGTTCAACCCATTGTACAACCTCCTGCTCCTCCACCAGTTCCTCAGCCACTTAGAAAATCCACTAGACCTCATAAAGCTCCCACTTATCTTCATGATTATCATTGTATCCTTGCTTCTACTCATGTGTCAGCCTTAGCTTCCCTTACTCAGTCACATGATTCCACAGCTTCTGATGATTCAGGTATACTCTATCCCATTTCTTCTACACTGTCCTATGACAAGCTTTCCACTAGTCATAAGGCCTTTGCTCTTGCCTTATATTTCTAAAGAACCTGAATCTTATGCTCAAGCCATCTTAGATCCTAGATGGCAGGATGCCATGAAGGTTGAGATTGATGCTCTTCAGGCAAACAATACTTGGGTTATGTGTGAGCTTCCTCCTGGTAAAGTTCCTATAGGGTGTAAATGGGTTTACAAAGTGAAATTGAAGGCTGATGGCTCTGTGGAAAGGTATAAGGCACGCTTGGTGGCTAAGGGGTACACTCAGACTGAAGGTATTGACTTCTATGAGACCTTTTCTCCTGTGGTTAAATTTGTGACAATTAGAACCTTGCTAGCCTTGGCTGCTGTCTATGGTTGGCATTTGACACAACTTGCTGTCAACAATGCTTTTTTGCATGGTGATTTCCATGAGGAAGTTTACATGGTTCCTCCTCCTGGATTTGGCAGCAAGGGGGAGGTTTGCAAACTTGTTAAATCTCTCTATGGCCTTAAACAGGCTAGCAGGCACTAGTTTGCCAAGCTATCCTCTACAATTGTGGATCATGGATTTGTCCAATCTAAATCAGATTATTCTGTCTTCACTAGAGTTAGAGGTGGTTCTATCATCATTATTCTAGTCTATGTTAATGATATATTAATTGCAAGCAATGATGTGGATGTAGTGAACTCCTTTAAGCAGTTTCTGGACAACAAGTTCAAGCTTAAGGACTTTGGAACTCTGAAATACTTCCTAGGCCTTGAGGTAGCTAGAACTGCAAAAGGGTTGTCCTTGTGTCAAAGAAAATACACTTTGGACCTTCTTGCTGATACAAGATTGTTGGCTAGTAAACTAGCAAGTATACCTATGCAGCAATTTGCTAAGTTTAGTAGCTCTATTGGTGATACAGTTTCAAATCCCTCACAGTACAGAAGGTTAATTGGCAAGCTTCTCTACTTGACCTTGACAAGACCTAACATATGCTACTTAGTGCATAAGTTGAGTCAATTTATGAGCTCTCCTAAGGTGCCTCACCTACAAGCAGCATACAGAATACTCAAATATTTGAAAAAGACACCAAGACAAGGCTTATTTCTTTTTGCAGAATTAGATTTGCGCTTGAAATCCTATTGTGATGCTGACTGGGCAGCTTGCCCTGACACTAGAAGATCCATTTCAGGCTTTTGTGTTTTTCTAGGAGATTCCTTGATTTCCTGGAAGTGTAAAAAGCAACAAGTTGTTTCAAGATCATCAGCTGAATCTGAATATAGGACTATGGCCACAGTGACTAGTGAGATTGTTTGGCTCATTGCCTTGCTCAAGACTTTTGGGTTGAATCATACACAACCTGCCTTTCTCTATTGTGATAGTAAAGCAGCTTTGTTCATTGCTGCAAATCCAGTATACCATGAAAGAATAAAGCATGTTGAGATTGATTGTCACTTCATTAGGGAGAAAATTCAAAATGGTGTGATCAAGACTTTCCACGTTCCAACAAGACATCAAATAGCAGATTTCTTCACTAAAGCTCTTGGGCAAAAACAGTTCTTTCACCTTCTTTCCAAGATGAACTTGATTAATATATACAGTTCATCTTGAGGGAGAGTATTAAACTGTGATAATGAAGGATGAAGGAAGAATTGCTTAAACTACAAGTAGTTTAGGATAAATGTATATAAACGACATGTAGTTTTGTATGTAAATAGTTAGTTAGAAATCTGTTTGACACTTGTCATCTTTGTATTGGTTAACTAGGAGTTAGTTATTTTTCTGTTTTGGTTTCCCGCCTCTCTACTCCTTATATATAAAGGGCAAAGCTTAGATATTTAATACATGAGAATCATTCATACAATTTCTCTCGCTTGCTCTCTCTCAATTCTCTCTCTTTTTGTGATTCCCAACCTCCATTGTTGGAGCTTGACCTTGATTGCAGGATTTTAACAGTAGCTTCAAATTTGAACCAATAACAATTAACCACTTATGATTTATTGTGAAAATGTTGTAGACGCAGCACTTCTCATATATAAATGAATTGGGCTGCATGGGCTGAATCTCATCACATGGATCACATATGTAGCATAATTAGAAAACGGTTCTCTATCTCTCTCTATCATATATAATGGAATTGTCCCCCTCGATTATGAAGCAATGCTTTGCTGACCCACCAAGAATCGTATATTGATTGTGTATTAAAAAGAGAAAAAAAATGTCACCACACATTATGTTTGTGGTGCGCTACAACCGAGCTCTCAAATTATCACGCGGTGACCCTAATATGATCAATCTTTTATAATTAATAAAATCATATACTTTTTGTGGTGGTTGTATCGTGGGGCTTGGTAATTCACCGTAAAAAGTTAGGTATTACGCAGTCTTTAGTAATAAAGTTGTGAAAAAAGAGAGAAAAAAAAGCAAAGCTTATTACTTTAAAACTCAAAAGGAAGTGGGAGTTCACTACTTTTTTGCATGAAATACGAAGTATCTTAGCTACTTTGTTTTGTAGGTCGGTGCCTGTCAAAATCAACTTACAATATATATTGCTTTGTCGTATTGCCCATCCCTCTAAGAAATCCAATTTAATTTATTTGGCTCAAACAGCATTTGCCCCTTCTTACCTAGACACCCTTCCATGCATTCTTTTATATATGATGCATAAGCCATTTGGGCAAAATACTTTTGCTTTAAGAAAGAAAAAATAAAGCTTTGCATTACTTTGTTGGTTTTGCTATGCTTTTTTGGCGGCTACCATAGACTATAGTCTAAAGTGGAAGCAGACTGATCCAACTTTCGCAGACTGCAACTTTGTCATTGGGTCTCAATTTAAAGTTAAGGAGAATTAAATCCTCCATAGGGAAAATTATGATCTTTTTTTTCCTTCATCGTAAATTTACTTTTCTGTTATTACTTTAGTTAAACGGATTGAGTTGTAACATTTGTTTGTCTGGTCTACCGACACCAGCTTTAAGGCTAACTCAATTATGGTCGTTTGAAAAATTTGTTGTATTTATCAAATGGAGTTTCACATATTTTATTTTAATGAAAACATGATTATATTTAGAAAAAAAGAGATTTTAATAAAACTTTTATATAATATCACGATGTAAATATATTAGATTTTAAATATAAAATAAATAAATTAAAGACGTTGAGCCAATAAAATCCTATATAATAGTACATAAAGTGGATGATTTTTAATAGAACTAGATGATGTCCCGCGCGATGCGCAGACTACTTTACAATTTCATTTGAAATTATTTTTATGTATATTAAGACCTACATATAATACTTATTTTGTTGTATAATATTTATGTTTGCCTACAATATTGTTGAATACTTTGAAACTTAATTTTTTTAATTCATATTTTATCGAAAAAAATTGTATAACACTATAAGACTATAACATATTATAATATTTACAGTTAAAATTAGATTTTATTTGTTAAACTGTTTAAATGATTTTGAAATCTATAAATAAGAATTTAAAGCATAAAATACTTTTACATTCTGAAATTTCATAAATTTAAACAATCTCCCAAACACTTCCTCAACCACTCTATTCTCACAACTAAATATGGAGACTTCAATCGCAAACACCCAATTCATTATCTCAATGAAATTAAGGGAATCATTTGTAAGTATCAACATGAAGAGAACATGATAGAGAAATTGGTTAAAAAAACATTCATTTATTAAAATTTTATTGTTTTTAGTTAGGCTTCTGTATCCTTTAAAAAGAAAAAGAGGAAAATACTTAGAATTTATCATCAACTTTTGTTTTTATCACTATGGCTCATACCGCACAAAATAGTAGTAAAAAACCTACAAATTATGAGTTCTAACACCAAAAAAAAAAAATATATATATATATATATATATATATAACAAACTTCATACATTTATGACTTTTCCAAACCAAAAACTCAAACACCCAAAGACTCAAAGCGAATCACAACCTTCACAAAATCCACAACATTAGACTTCAATATCAAAACCGTAAACTACCATCATTGAATAAAAAACGCAAACCCCCTTTTTTGGTCATAACCTACTCATATGGGTTAGAATCAAATGGTACTACAATGTTGGAATGATATAGGTATAGTTGAAAGACTGAAGGTAAATAACATTGTTTTTTGTCTGAATGTATTTGAGATGGGATGGCATGAAGGGTTGTGGACATGTGTATATAAAGGAGTAGAAGTGAAAAGGGTGAAGGGAAATGCAAAGAGTTTTTTGTAAGTGAGAGAGATAAAAATTCTTGAAACATTGAATCAAATGAAACAAACAGTAGTCTTAAAACATTGAATAAAAAATGTAACAAAAAGTAGTTTTGAAACATTGAACCAAAGGAAATATAGAGTCTCTATTTTTAAATTTGTTCTTATCTTTAAGAGTATTTCAATTATTGATTTTAAATTAATATAAAGCAGAATTAAATTTATGGCATGGTAATGTGGTATGCGTTAAGCTCAAATTGTTTACTAGAAAAACACGCTGCATGGTATTTGCTGTTTAGACAAAAAGTGAATGATATTGGTAGTTTAGGTTTTTCTCTCCTATAAATGGTAATAATTATCTCTCATGATATATATATATATACACACATATATATTCTCCCTCTCTTAATACGTGGATTCTATAATCATATAAAACCTACACCGAATAAGAAAAGAAATGCATTAATGCTATGATATACCTACTCCTAAATTAAGGCCAAAAGTTTTTTCAACTTTCTTCTCATAATTTGTGGATGTTCCTATAATCATATAAAACCTACACTGAATAAGAAAAGAAATGCATTAATGCTATGATATACACCTTCTTCTAAATTAAGGCCAAAGGTTTTCCCAACCTCCACCAAACGAAAATGATATTGTTCCTTATTCAATTATAAGTGTATCTAAAGAGAAATAGAAAATCCCCAATACAAATATAAAATAATAAAATAAAAGTAGAAGAGAATCCCCAATATTCCATTAACCATTGATTGCACTCTATAAGAAGAAACAAAAAAAAAGCATTGAGAAGGCCCACCAGATAGCAGACTTCGTTGTTACGTATATAAATTGCCACTCTCAAAATTTCTAATAAAACCAACGGCTCGCGTTCATCCCAACATGATTAATCCTTTCCAGTCAAAAAACACTAGACTTGTCCTATTTTCCCCCAGTAAGTATCCAATTATTGCCATTAAAGAACAGTTAAATGAACCTCTCAACAAAATATGGATGGTAATAGTTACACACTAACTATATATATATTGAACACATAATTGAAACTGTGTTTTAATTTCAATAATAATTGTAACATTTCATAATTATAACTTGAATGATTTCATTTAAGTTCAATTGTGTATAGCTTAGCATGCGCATAAGTAATTAATACAAATTTTTTTATTTATTTTAAAGAGTATTAATATATGACGTCCGTTTTTAATAATAATTTTTTATATTTTATTTGACAATAAAATACTATTTTTTTAAACTATTATAATACCTTTTACTATATATTTTTTTAACAAATGATATAAATTTTACTTAAACTTAATCTAAGTATATGTGTATGTGAAACTTTTTTTAAAAGCTTGAACCCCGACATTTTCCTTCCTCTCTCACAAGAACTTTATACATGTAAAATAACTATGCATAAAAAATACGTAATTACAACAATAAAATACTCTACCAATTGATCTAACTAGAAGCACGCAATTACTCTTAATTAAGCATGAAAAGACATTTCCTCCCCCTTAAACAATTAAACACGTCAAAACTTTTAACTTCATGTGCCGCCCTACTTTTTTTTTTTTTCCCTCTCTATCACACTGACAGAGACTCCCCTGTACTTCGCCATCACACTTCCTTTACTTTACTTCTCTCTCTCTCTCTCTCACTTTTCTCACTCTTCTTCTCCTATTTATTTCTGTGCCCACACCCAATACTCTTTCCCCCTTTCTCTCTTTTTCTCTCTTTCTCTCTATTCTCACCGGTGGTGGAATAGAGTTATAGAAACAATAATGGAGCAAAACCTGGCAGAGCATGCAGCAGCAGCAGCAACGTTGTGCTCAAACCTGAAACGAAGCGAGTCCGAGTTGGCTCTTGCAGAGTTTATAGGGAGCCCCACGGCCGAAACCCGAGACACAGCTCATCCTTTCGCTGATGAACTCGATGTCATTTTCGGTGATGGTGATCTTGGCTTTTCTTTCAAACATAAGGTTTCTCTCTCTCTCTCTCTCTGTGTATATATATATATTTGTTTTAGTATCCGATTCCGATATATACTTCGCTTCTGTGCTCGGTTATTGCCACGTCAACATCTGTGCTGAGTTATGAAGACGTGTCAAATCCAGGACCGTGATCTTTTGGGCCATATGTCCTACTTAACTAATAATAAGTAACGATTATGTTTTGAAAAATATTAGTAATATTACAAATTTTATTATATAAATTTTATAAATTTGTATCTAAGTAATTTAGGGTCTGTAATGTTGTTTGTATTTTTTGAAAATACGTGTGAGTAAAAAAGTGTGTAAAAATATATGTAATATTGTTTAAAAATTGAAAATTGTTACTGCTTATACCGAATAGACTTTAAAACTTTTTTTTTTATGTTGTTGTCCTGTATCAATAAAAAATTATATTATGTTACTTGTAAGTTTTTTAAATAAAATTTTTAATAATTTTAACATTTTTCATTTATTTTAGGCCATTTAAATGTACAAAATTAATTTTGTTCGAATCTTGCTGTTCCGTGCTACATGTATGTATCATATGGTCCAAATTTTCTCATGATTATTTGAGGAACATATCTAATAGAGATTGGATTAGAGAACATGGTATTGGATTCCAATGTGTAGTAGATATGGTCGTGTCAATTTGTACAACAGAACCCTAATAAATAAATAAAAAAGTATTAATTTGTAAAGAAGTTAAATATAAAGGTTTAAGTTAGGCATGAAAACCACTTAATAATTTTTTTAATGAATGGTATAAGTAAGTACCTAGGTTTCATATCATATATCGTGATATATAAGGTATGATACAAAAACATGACACAAACAATAGTGGCCAAATCGTGTTATATTCAGCGTGCTAGAACATTGAATTCACGTCAAACTCAAAAATTAATAGGATGCACTTTCTAGTGAAGAGCTATTATAAGATTATAATATTTTAATAGTAATGAAAGTAGCTTTTTAATTTATTAATAATCTATTTTATGGTTGGTGGAGGATTAATTGACAAAGTTAGGTTAAGAGGAGTTTTTTTTATTGCCAACTTGGCCAATCGCTTTCAAAAGAGACATGCTGCTTTCTTTCTTTTTTGAGAATGAAATGGATAATTAGAAGTTCTGATAATTAAGTGGGGAAAGCATAGCCTAGGAAAATGATATTCGTCCTGTTTAACCTCTTATCATTCCTACATGGTTAATTAACTTACATCACATACCCAATTACCAATAATAATAATAAAAAATTGGGAAATGCTAACAAGTGCCTTTCGTAGGGCATTAGTTAACAATCCATTTTAGGAAAATTTTGACATCACTTTTATGGTGAATGAAGAAAAGCTGTCAAAACATTAATTATTTTTTTTTTCCATAAAAATTATATCACATAGTTTTGAGAGAGGGTTTTTTTTTTTTTTTTCTTTTCATTTCCGTATAGCAGCTGCTGCTGTAGTAAATTAATTTATTCTATGTTTAGGATAACTTATTTTCATTTCAGTCCAATTGTTTTTTCTTTGATGATGTATCTTTCTCTTTTTTCCCTAGATCCATTAATGGACTAGCTCATAATTTGCCTCGCCTCCTTTTGTAATTTGTATGACTTAGGGACTCTAGCCCATCAACTTTATCCCAACTTCGGCTCTTGTTGATGCTGATTGGCAGTTCCTGGTCTCCTTTTCTTCTAAATGAAAATTATCCTTATTCACAAAAAAAAAAGGATAACTTATTTTCATTGGGTTTTTTTTTTCTTAAAATATAAATTAGATAAAATTATAATTATATTAGAAAAAAAAAGAGTTTTAAAAAACTATACATAAATTGGCTTTAAAAATAAGCTAGTAATAAGTTACTATATCAAACAAACCACTGCCAATTCAATGTCATGACATGCCACCACCGCACACCCTTGGTGCGATGGTCACTCCATAAATATAAGTGCTTGTTAGGTGTGGGGGGACAAAGGCCGAGGTTTAAGTCTCCAGGAGGGAGTTTCATACACATATACACTTAGATTAGGCTAGAGTAGAATTTCTATTTTGTATTAAAAAAAAAAATGTCATGACATGCCACAAGGGGTTGGTTAGTGATAGTCTTAACTCTCAACAGGACTGACTTAACTAATTAATTCAAGCATCACTTAGTTACTTATTTGGTAGACATGAGTAGGTTTTGTTGATTGATGGGCACAAAAACTGCTCTCTGAACAAGTGGTATGTTAGATGGAGTAAACATGTTCTACTCTCTTCAATTTTTGTTGCACCCATTGAAGTATAAAAGAAAATAAAACACTCGATCGGTGCAATTACAAGCTCATGATTCAGTATCTATTTGGCATAGAACACAACAATCTAACTTATGTTCTTTTTCGTAAATACAGGACTTTATAACTTTAATTTCAAGTTGTGGTGGACTAACTGAAACACTTCTAGGTTCTCAACATCTCACTTTCAAGCAATCCAACATTGCAGCAACCATGGACGCCCAGTCATCAATTTGTGGTATGATACACTTGTGCACATGCAAGTTTCAAAGTTATCTTAGTTTTTGCTCCTAATTTACATGCTTGTGCTTGTTTTTCTGTTGTCACTAGAATCTGTAATCTGTCAAGTTAGCAGTCCAACCTCGGATAATAAACCAAATGTTGGTGATAATCAAGCAAGAGGAACTACCAGTGGTTCCTCGCATGATCAATCAGATGATGAAGACGCTGAGTTTGAAGTTGGTCCATGTGAGCAAAGCACAGACCCCACTGATATAAAACGCATCAGAAGGTATATGAACTACAATAGAGATATCAAATTCTTCCTAAATCAAACTACATGCATTGTTACTGACTTTCTGTGGCTCCAGGATGGTTTCTAACAGGGAGTCTGCTAGGCGATCAAGAAAAAGAAAACAAGCACATCTACAAGAGCTTGAGCTACAGGTATCCTATGTTTTTGGGAGCTTGTGTTATTTGATTAGTGGTTATACTTATAGCTACTGAGAAAGGATAAAAAAGAAGAGGAATATTGGCAACCCACCGACTATTTGAGTAAAAAATGTCATTGAATGTGTTAACTACCAATAACACTGCTAATTGTCTTAAAAGCTTAAACGGTTAAGAAATAATGAATTTAATCATTATTCTAACACTCCTGAATAAATGAATCCCAACGCATCTTTATCATTTTAAATAAGAGGTAAAGTGGAGACATGATTTGAACTCAGGATCAATTAATCTAATACCATGAACTTAAACTATTAAGAAATAATAAATTATGTTTAACCATTTTTCCAACATAATGGTCCTTTAGTAGTTTAAAGCTAATTTGGTTTAACTCATGGACTTCCTTCTCAGGTTGAACAGCTGAAAGGAGAAAATGCGTCTCTATACAAGCAGCTCACAGATGCTTCTCAACAGTATCGCGTTGCTGATACAAACAATCGAGTCCTAAAATCAGATGTGGAAGCTTTGAGAGCCAAGGTATATATATATATATATATATGTGTGTGTGTGTGTGTGTGTGTTCTAGTAGCATTACTTAAAACAGAACAATACAAAAGAGAAGGCTAATAACTTTGTATGTGATTTCAGGTGAAGTTAGCCGAAGATATGGTTACTCGAGGCTCCGTAAACTCTACTTTGATTCAGCTTCTTCAGAGTCATTTAGGTACACCGCAACCTCTTAATACCCAGAATCTGTGTCGGGGTCCAAATGTCTCACCAACCATCACAGTCACCGTCCATGGCGATGATGCCTCATATGCAGGAATGACAGTTTCTGGGCAGAATCCAGGCATTGGACTTGGACACACCAATATTAATAATAGCAATATGAAAACTGGAATCATGAGTGATCATATGTTAAATGAAGATACTCTATTTTAAGTGTCTTCATTACTATGTTTATGCAAGAGTAGAGAGGTCATGGCCATGCCAACATGATTATTTTGGCAAGAGTTGGCTGGTCTTCATGATTTGAGGTCTGCATCCAATATCAAATGCATAGCAAGGTTGAGCTCATGAATGTATCTTATGTTGAAGATGGATGGCTGTATATTAATCATCAGTATCGTTTAGGCTTAAAGATGAGCGTGGTGTTTAGTTTGTCATCAATTGGGGACCTTTAATGTTTTGAAAAATTAAAATTGTTGTCAATGAACCCTCTCAAATGGCACATCTTGTACTTGTCCTTTGTCCTTGTAAGGGAGATGAATGGTGAGATTGTGAGTTCATGACCACTAGATGTGTGTAATTACTAATAAAAGAACTAAAATTTAAAAGTTATTTGGTCGGGCTATTAGGAAGTAACATTAATGTGATATCTGACACTCATGATGCTTGTTCCACTCCATTTGAAACTGATTTAATATCTGCTGGGGTTGAGTTTTGGAAAGGCAAAATAAAAAGGAAATTGGCCCAATCACCTTGAGTTAAAAAAAATCTAAGCAAATGAAAATACCTTGAATCTTTATTAAGTTATAAATAAAGAAAAATGAGGAAAATAAAAAAGGAGAGAGAGAGAGAGAGGCACTATTGCATTGTTACGTATGTTAAACACCCTTAATAGTCTACTGCTCTTTTGTGGCACAGAAGCTTAGATTAAAATAAGAATGGTAGATGAGGTAGAAGTAATATGTTGTCAATGCAAGGCTCGATGGCAAGCTCTATAGCAGGTTTGAAGCATCCTTAAGACTGAAATTTGAATTAGGATTAAAGCTTTTAGTTGTTGTATTGCTAAACAAATGGCAAGCTTCAGTACTTTTGGTTTTGTTTGGATCTTAGGGTGAGATGGTTTAGTCACAATTTGCATAATTTGTTGACTAAACTCAATTTTATGAACCTTTTGGACCAAAATGGCACCTAGGGAACCTGCTAAATGTGAAAAACCTCTCCAGAGAGCTTTCAATGAAGTCAAATACATTTTCTTCGCTAAAAATTGTCAGGCCGAAATTTCAGTCACAGAAAGCAGAGCAACTAGTGTTCCTTATGCATGAGAGTGAGCCTTTTATGGGTTCTTAAATTTTGCAAGTGGCATCAGTACACTTAGCCAAATATATGCTTTAGGCCCATGCAAAAACCGAAAATAGGCCCAATCTATAACATTCAAATAGAACAGGGCCTTGCTTTGTGTTGGGCTTTTGACTTCTAGCAAAAATAGCCACATCGACATGGTCTATAACTATATTAGATATTGTATCCAATGCCAAGTAGTTTAAAAATGACTTAAAATTTTAGTTTTAAAAAAAACTTAATGATGTGTATATTGTTATATTTAAGAAATAAAATATTAATTTAAAAATTTTAAGTTGGAGTTATAAGTCTTGTAACTCAATTGGTTAGTATTTTTTAGTGTTTTCAACAGAAACATTTAAAGTTCAAATCCATTTCTTGTAATAACAATCAAATTATCCATAAATAAAAAATAAAATAAATAAAAATTGGAGAGAGAAAATTAATAAAATCATACGTTAATTATCCAAAATTTTCTTATTGATGAAAATTTGAGAACAATATACAATTAGCAGAACAAATTTAATAATCTGTTCCTTGTAATGAGTGACATTTTACTTCATCATTAACTCAAACTCACCGAAATCAACCTTCCCATCGAAGTTCAAATCCACAGCCTTTACCATCTTCTCAATCTCACCCATATCCCACCCACAGTCCAATCCCAAGCAATCCAGCACCCTCTTCAACTCCACTGCCTCTATAAATCCATTACCATCCTCGTCAAAGATTTTGAAGGCTTCAAGTAGTAGCTCATTGCGCTTTGACATGTCCTCCAATCCACCAAGCACCTCCTCTACGGGCACTTCATCATCTTCTAGGCCAAGACCATCTTGATCACCTGGTAGCTCAAAGCTAGACTTGTCTTCTTCAGAACTATATGTTAAACCAAGCTTCTCCACTACTCGACGTGCATTTTCCTTCTTGATTCTTCCATTGTTTTCCATGCCAAACACAGTGATTAGAGCTCTAACCATTGTGTCATCAACTTTGCAAGCATTTTGTGGCTTGCATGTAGAATGGTCTTCATCAAGATGAGCTGCTGAGCTTGGTTTTGAGTTTCCAAATGCATGCAACATGTCTCCAATTAATCTTATGCATACCCCAGTGATGCCCATGATGTTTTTTTTTATGCCTAAGAGCCTACAATTTCGAAGATAAGTAGTGTAGAATAGAAGAATGCACTGAAAGAGTTGAGCAATAAGAGCAAAAGAAAGAAAAGGTATAGTGCTAAAATATTTTGGTTGCACAAACATCTAGCTGGTAAGATTGATTTCAGTTTCCCACTAGTGTCCATCAATTTTTATAGTGGGAACCATGACACTATGCCCCTTGTTGCCTGTGAAAATCACTTGAATGCCATCATATGATACATGGTGGATGATGACAATTTTTATATGAAGATGACTGACTTCTCACTCAGATCCCAAAGCTAGCTGGCAAATGGTATTGAATTTTTTAAGTAGGATAATGCATTGAATATGTTATAATTAAATTTGGTTCAGAGTATCGATCTGTGGACATGTAAATTTCCTTGTCTAGTTATCATAAAATACATTTTTTGGAAGCTTCAGAACTAGTACTCCAATTCCCACAATTGTAATTTACAGTCACATTGGATGTGTCAAATGGCTCATATCCTCTTTGCTTACATGAGAAACACAGTACACACCACCCTGTAAAAAATATTGAAATTGAAAGGAAAAGGAGGAGTTTTAGTCTTTAAATATAGTAGTTTTGACTACAGCTTTAATTATAACTCAACTAGCATTTCCTAACGTTTTCAACAAAGACGTTTAAGGTTCAAATCCCCTTCTCCCAAATATCCAATTATGAAGAAAAAAAAAAGAAAAAAAGAAGCCAAACTCGAGGACTAACTCAAAGATTTTTGTGGAGTCGGATTATGAGAAGTGAGAAAGTTCTTAGAAGGTTTTTTTTTTTTTTTTTTTTTTTTTTTGAGAATGGCGTTCCTAGAAGATTAGATCCTATTCTAACTATTAAAAAAAAAATCTTGTCAACATAAAACAAAAGGTAAATTGAAACCAGGCACTAAAAAAATATAAGTATACTATATTTTGTATGTTAATTCACTTTTGGGTTTAATTAATTAATTACTTTTTATTTATATTAATTAATGAATTTTTTTAGGAATTAATTTGTCTTCAACCTTTTTATTTTAATCCAGACCTCTAACTAAAAAATCCTCATTCTACCACTACTCCTAAATATGGATATATCTTATTGTAAAAAAAAATAATAATAATAATAAAATATGAATATATCTTACATATTGTAAAATGGTGATCTCATGATAAGTTCTCATAAAATAAATTTCCCTATTTATATTTGGAATCACGGATATCATATCACTACCCAGTGGAATTTGAATTTCAATCTTTTTCTTTTTTTTATGGAAGAATTTCAACTACTTATTAAACTGCAACTTGTTATAAGTTGAATTATTTTCTATAATAGAAGATGCTGTCATACTAGACAACCAAGTCCCTTCATACAGTACTGTTGCCAAATTGCCAACTCATTGCTACTAAATACAGTACCTTCCTGGAAGAATTGAGGACACTGCTCTCTTTTTTTTGAGGAAGGTGGTACCGGTCACTGCTTTTCATCCAATTATACAATGCTCTGGATTATACATCTACCAAACAAAATATATATATATATATATTTATATATATATATATAAACATATAAATAAGTCGGAGATATTTTAAATGATTTAAATATTCATCGTATCAATTTTATAATACCGTCCTGCTGCCTTAGAAAGAACATGAATGGCAGGAACCGCGTTTTGTAGTTGTACCCGTAATATATGATTATTATTATTATTATATATGTATATATATATATATATATTCAATTATTTGCTAGTTAATTATTGTAGTCCTCCATGCACTGCTGCACACATCACGTGGATCCACTACTATAATGGTTTCTTTTTTTTTATTATGTTTTTTTTTCTTCCACAATTTTGGTTAAGATTGTTAAGATCAAAATGTAACAGAATAAATTGTAGTGATTGATGCAAAAGAGAGAAAACACAAAGGTTTTGTGGTTGAGCCTAACAATATACGTCTACGGAACAAGTCTTTAACAGCTACATCTATGTATAATACAAAGAACCCTAATAGAATATATATATATATATAAAATAAACCCAATATAAACATAATCTTTAACAAATATGAAAATTCCACAAGCTCTATATGAATTATACCCTAGACCTAGAGGGTCCAGTCCTTTGGTCAACAAAAATTTGCAATTCTAGTTTCGTGTGTGTGTGTGTGTGGGGGGGGGGGGGGGGGGGAGGATTCTAGTTTCAATCCCTCACATATTTTAGCAACACCCCCCAACACACACACACAATCTAGACTTGAGAGCAAACATGAAAAGTATTTTCCTTACCAAGTTGTAAGGAGGCAATATTGGTATTTTGGCCAACATCCCAAATTTCACCCTCTTAAAAAGAGTCAGGTCTTTATTTTCATTCTGATCAACATGCACCAAGTGGGAAGAAGCCTTTGTTGAATGCCTTCTTGCTTCTGTAGGAAAAGCAAAAGTTAGGACATGCAGAACAAATGCCAGCAATTGAACAACATATTTTGACTGGCTATGACCATCTTGACAAGCTTTCGAGTTTTGGTGTACTACAAGTTTGATCGAGACCTCATATATATTTATATGTAATGAAACCATGAATCTACGTACGTATGTACCCTTCATTAGTTTCCTTATCTAATAGATATAGGTCATTATGCAGGCATGAATACATGCTTTCCTTTGCAAGCCACAGGTTGAATGACAATCCTACTGTTACTTATTTTATCTAATGAAAGATACATAATCGGTAGTCCTACTGTGTTTAGAAATCATATACTCCTCCCATCACCCAAAGCTTTGCAATGTTATAATGGAAGAGATTCGTTGACAGCTGGCTTTGTAAATGCCACATTTCTTTTCTTTTCTTTTCTTTTCTTTTTTTTTTTTTTTTTTTCACTTGTTTATTTGTTTTCTAAATTTAAGCCGCTTTGATTTGTGGATAGTAACCTTTTTGGGAAGCTGGAGGGTTGAGATTTTACTACTAATATGTAATGTCACATAAACTTTTGAGGTTTCCTGATTTTATACATCAATATTTTAATGTATATTTTTAATTGAGTTAGAATTCTTTTATATATTTAAACGCTTTAATTAGAATCTTGTGCTTTCATATTTTTTTTTTAATTAGTATAATAGATAGTTTTATATACAAACATAATCATTATAAATATATTTATTAATATTTACCATAATTACATATAATTAAAAATAATGATACAAATCTATTAATTATTACAATAATTATTTTTTATAATAATTATTATAATAAATATCTATAAAAGCATAATCATAATATACCTATTTTTAATAACTCCCATAAATTTCATATTTAATACTTCTTATACGATGATATTTAATATTTCTTATACGATGACAATCAAAATAAATGTCTATTAATAATTATCGTAATTGTCGAATTTCTTATATGTAAAATTTTTTTTGATACAAGATAGAAATTTTATTATAGCTTAATCTAAATGTATATGTGTGTGAAACTCCTTCTTGGAGACTTGAATCCTGTCCCTTACCCCCCACACCCCACACCCCACAAGTAATTAATACTTGTGGAGTGACCATCACGCCAAGGATGCGCATTGGTCATATATATAAAATTATATCTATATGTAAGGGTTGAATTTGAATTTGGGCCTAATGAAAATAAAACTTGGCCCTCCTCCACATTCTTGCTTAAACAACATTACAAATCAGTCCAAAAAACCACATACCAACTCAAACAAACATAGATCATTGGCCCAAAGTATTTAACAAAAAATTATTACAAACAAATAAATTGTAGACAATAACTGAATTATCAGGACCTAAAACTACAATTTTGGTATGGTATTGGATAGTTTTTGTTTCAATATTTTCTTGAAGAATTTTTTTATTGAAGTGCTTATTTGTTTTGATATTTTCTTGAAGTTGGGGGATGAATGTGCATGAGCAACTACTTCAGATGTGTAGAAGAAACTTTGATGTAAAAAATTATTCCGCAATCTAAACCGTATGCTAATGAAAAAACTCCTGAATGAAAAACTTAATGAATTTGAAGCTAAAAGATATGGCTCAATGGCTGCTCTGACTTCTGCAAGATATCAAGATCCCTTAAATTTACAAGGCGTGCCTTTTGTGATGTCAACCAAATTTACAGGGCATTCATAATAAATTTACTAAACTACATTTATTTAAGTTGGATATATGGCTCATTTTCTTTTTTTCTGTTTTCCTTCAATTAATATAAGATCCATGATACATTTACTTAAAACTACATTAAGCCTTAGAGCACTCACAGCAGTAGTGCTATATTGCTATATTGCTATATTTTAGCTTCTCAAACCCCAAAATCAGCACCCAGCAGTGGAGCTAAATCTATTTTTTTTAGCTCAATTGCTACAGTGCACATCTATAAATAGATGTGCACTGTTCATGAGAGCTAAAAAAAAAAAATTTATTTTATTAAATTTCTCTCTCCTCTTCCATTAAAAAAATATTTTCTCTTTCTTTCTTTTTCTCTCTCTCTCTCTCTCCGGCTTCTCTTCTTTCTTCCTCTTTCCTTCTTTTTTTTTTTCTCTCCCTCATCTACTCTCTGCTTCGCCGATCTATTCTGGATCTTCATCATCGCCGATCTTCATCGCCGATCTTCATCGTCGATCTTCATCGTCATCACCCACGTTGCCGTCCCACGCCGCCGACCCATCTTGCCCAGTCCTCCATCTCGCCACTCACCCAACGCCGACAAGCCTAGTCCTCCATCTCATCGTTGATCCAATCTCCATTGCCGACCCAAGCTTCATCGTCGATCCAAGCTCCATCGGCACCGCCTTCATCGAACTCAAGAGCGCCGTGGATTTCGTGGTTGGATTTCGTGGCTGTGGCTGGATTTTGTGGGTTTCTCTGGGTTTCGTGATGACGGTTTGGCTAAGTTTCATGGTGGCTGAGTTTCGTGGGTCAGTGGTAGTGTGGTTGTGTTGGTGGTGATTTGTGTAATAGTTTTTGGCTAATTTGGATTTTTGGTAGTGGTTGTGGGTGGTTGTTCTTGGCTTGCTAGTTGTTGTTGGGTGGTTGTGGGCGGTTGTTCTTGGTTGGCCGTGTTGGTGGATCGGTTTGTGGTGTTTTTATTGTAGTGAGATAGATTATTTTATTGTAGTAAATATATTATTTTATTGTGATATTTATATTATTTTATTGTGTTGAAAACTAAAATAGATCCACTGCTACAGCATGTGTGTAGGTAAAATAGATAAAGTAACTTTTGGTAAAGCTAAATTGCTAAATTTTTAGCTCCACTACTGTGAATGCTCTTAGATCCTTAAAAATACAAAAAAAAAAAAAAAAAAAAAAAAAATTGAAAAGACAACTCTGCAATTAGGGGCGGAACCAGGAATTTTTCCTTGTGGGGGTGCAAGGAGATTGTAATCTCTAAAGTAATTAAAATTATTTAGAAACACACAAATGCATATATGTAATATGTATAGTTATGTGTTTACTTAAAAAAAGGCAATGAAAAAGTCCGTACACTATGAAAAGAAGTAAACTAACACCAATCCAAAGTTTTTGGTTTAATTTCTCTTTTAGAATTTTAATGTTATAAACTTTAATTAAATATCAACCGATAACTTCTCAGATTACGTAAATCTCAATGAGAGATTATATTGAGAATTCTAAAGGATTTTTTATACTAAAAAAATATATTAAATATTTTTAACGTCTTTATAATACACTTATGGTTTTATTTTCATCCATAACTTCCTTAAAATTATTAATTTAATTTCTCTTTTGGACTTTTAAAGGTTATAAGCTTTAATTGAATATCAACTTTTCATATAAGATTACATAATAAATCTCAATATTCTCATACAATATTAAGAATTCGAAAGAGTTTTTTCATACTAAAAAATATATTTTAAAAATTTACACTATCTTCATAATACACTAAATAGTTTTGTTCTCATTTATAATTTCCTTAAAGTATTCTTCATAGGTTGAATTCAAAATATCTAATTTAATTCTCTTTTGAGAGGAAAGCTCATAGTTTTAGGGGTGGATGGCCCCCCAACCCGATAGGTAGTTTCGCCCGTCTGCAATACCGGATGGGTATATTTTATTCTTGTTCTTGTCTAATTTAAAAACTTCCTCCTAAAATTTCCAAATGATTGGCATTATGTATAACATATGCCAAAGTTGTGCATGTTGAGAATGAAAATAAAGGCCTAACACTTTCTAAGAGGGTGAAATTTGAGATGTTGGCCAAAATATATATACCAATATTGCCTCCTTACAACTTGGTGCATACTGAGAAGAGTATCAATTTTGGGACGTTACCAAAAAATGTTCCTACTCCTCCATCTAAACCTAGCCCCATACATAATCCTAATGATCCTCCATTGACCCAATTACCCACAGTTCACCCCACACTAAAGTCTAAAAGTGTAAAACTAGGTCCTAATTTTGAGAGTATCAATTTTGGAATGTTGCCTAAAAATATTCCTGCTCCATTTGGACCTAGCCCCATACATAATCCAGGTGATCCTCCATCGACCTCATTAAGCATAGTTCACCCCACACTAAGGTCTAAGAGTATAAAACTAGGTCCTAATTTTGAGAGTATCAATTTTGGGATATTGCCTATAAATGTTCCTATTCCTCCATCTGGGCCTAGTGGTGGTGGATAGTCTCCAGGTACTCTCCCATTACCCCCACATAAGGCTGAGAAAGTAAAACGATGTCTAGGTGGTGATCGAGAATGTTGGATTGCCAAGGACTAGGCATGTTATTGGCCCACACGGAAAAATATTACCTAAATACCACGTCCTACTTCAACTCATATTTCCAACCACCTATTACTAATAATTCTATGGTGTAATGTAATAAATCATAAAACTTCTTCTCGATATTTGCAATTATTGATTCCAATTATGAAGTAATAATATATTTTGTGTTCTTTTTATTTGTTAGTCTTCTAAATAATTATTCCACCATTTTACTTTGCTTGGCCTCAAGTTTACATTGCCTCATAGATTAGCATTGAACTTTCTACTTCATGTTGCTTAGTTGTGTAATTTAAATGGGAACATGAGATCACATCATTGCAATGTTGGCACTAGGGGTGTGTATCCAACCCACTAAAACAGCAAAGCCAATCAATCTAAATAAAGCTAATGCCTCTAGTTGAGTTTTTGTGGGTTAGTTTGGGTTGAGTTGGAATTTTATTTTAAGTCTTGAATTGGGTCGAGCTCGGGTTGATATTTTTTCAACCAATTTGGTCTAACCCGATCTAACATATATATATATATATATATTTTTTTTTTATTACCCTTATTTTAATGCATGTGTTTAGTTTGATTTATTTTGATATTTTGAGAACTAGTTTTAATGAATCTGGAAATTTAGAAAATAATTTAGGCATATTATGTGAAGCGTAATAATTTATTGAATAAAAAGTTCTTAAGATAATTTATAAAAGCCCAATGTTTACAAGCTAATATAAATGCTCTTGAGGTTGTCAAAGAAAAAGGGCTGGGTTTTCTTTTCTTTTTTTTAGGGGAAATAGTTGGTGTTTTAACATTAACGTTGTTGTTTTTTTTGAGAAATAAACTAATTGTTAAACACACATACACACACATAATTACACCCTCTCACCAAGCTCAAACACATTAACGTTGTTAAACACAATCATTTATTTAAATATATATATTTATATATATATATTTATATATATTGTTAACATGTATTAGGGTAGTAGGCTTTAGGCCCACCTTGTTTACTTGTATAGCACACTTACTTGTACTGCACACTCTGCCTCCTATATAAAGGCACTTATGTATATTCTATTACTTAAGAAATACAATACATTTATTCAGTATTTTTAACATGGTATCAAAGCCATTGCTCTAAGTTTCTTGTGTCTTGCAGTCTTGTCTTTGTAGGTATTTTCCGCTGCCTCAACTTCTCTGGTCAGTAACCCTTTTCAGTGCCCTCTCCCAATTGCTCCATCGCTGTCAGAGGCAGTCAGGGTCGAATCTTTGCCGCCAAAGACCACTGACTTCATCGGATCTCTCACTTATAACCTCCGATTAACACACAAGTCATATCAACATTTAGGCCATCAATTGATCTGCTCGACGTCGCCGGAATCAAGCACATCCGACCGTTCACGTGCCGCCACGCTCCAGTCAAAGTTTCGACAAAATATTCCACGCGCCATCAGGGTTGTTCCGATCTTGTTGCCGCCGCCACCATCGGAATCGTCTTTCTCCGATCTACATCTTCGGAAAAGAATCGGCTTCATTGGATAGCTCACGCGCTCCCACACGCTGCCAGTATACCCTGCACCGAGTTCACGCACCGTCTTTGCTGCTTCACGCGCGACATGCGCCAAACAGCTCTGCCACGTCAGCCGTAACTAACGCCAGCATCCTGTCATCTGCTGACGTCATCGCCCAGTTAGCCGTTGATCTGCCGCTATTGACCGTTGACTTTACAGATTTGGTAGTTGACTTCCAGAGTTGACTGTTGACTTTGACCAGGGTTGACCGTTGACTTTTTGCAGTCTAGGTGCTCCTTACCCAGTTTTTCGCGTAGATTTCATTTTTGCAGTCCATTTTTGCATACTTCTAAATGAAGAATAAGGACAGGTCTTCTTCTTCTTGTAATAATCGTGGCCGACAATCCAGTAAACGTTTTTGCAATTTTTGCAAACATTTTGGCCACGATATTGAGACTTGCTATCATCGCAACAAATCAGTTGTTTCAATTTTTGCTGCTACTGTTGTTAACACTGAGAGTATCCAACCAATGGCTCCCGTCTCTGCACAGTTTAAGTCTTCAGGATGCACTTTCACCATTTCCACAGATGACCTTAAAAACATCATCGCTAATGTCATTCGTATGGTTGGTAATGCATCTTATTCCTCTTCTCTCTCAGCTTTATCTGGTAGGTCTCCTTCCTCTTAGCTTATGGATTATGCTTGTTGCAATCACATGACACCTCACTTGTCCTTATTTTCTTAACTTAAACCTGCACCACACCCTCTTCATATTCGCACAACAAATGGTTCGACAATGTCTGGTCATAATATAGGTTCCGTTTTGACCTCCAACCTCTCGGTTCCTAGGGTCTTTAATGTTCCTGACCTTTCTTACAATTTATTTTCTGTGGGACAATTAGTTGAGTTGAGTTATCGCATTATCTTTGATTATTTTGGGTGTATTGTGCAGGATCCGAGGACAGGACAGGAGCTTGGGACCAGTCCTAGAGTTTGGCGTATGTTTCCCGTGGACAACCTTCGTCTTCCACTTGTTGCTCCTATTTCTGTTGCTTAGCTGCTTCAGTTTCTTCTATTCCTTCCCTTGCACTTTGGCATGCCCGACTTGGTTACGCATCTTCCTCTCAGGTACAACGCTTGGCTTCTAGAGGTTTGTTAGGTTCAGTGTCCACAAAAAATTTTGATTGTGTTTCATGTCAGTTAGGAAAACAACCAGCTTTGCCTTTTAATACTAGTGAATCAATGTCCACTGATATCTTTGACCTAATTCATTCTGATGTCTGGGGGCCTTCCTCTGTTTTTAGTATTGGTGGATCTCAATATTTTGTTGTCTTTGTTGATTATTATTCCTACTATAGCTGGATTTTTCATATGAAACATCGTTCTGAATTATTGCAAGTATATTCTAATTTTGCAAAAATGGTTGAAACTCAATTTTCCAAACGTATCAAAATTTTTCGATCTAATAATGCTCTTGAGTACACTCAATATGCTTTTCAAGCTGTTTTGCATTCCTATGGCATTGTTCATCAACTAACTTGTCCAAGTACCTCTCAACAAAATGGTATAGCCGAACGAAAACTTCGTCATATTCTTGACACTGTTCGTGCTCTCCTTCTCTATACCCAAGTTCCTGCTCCTTTTTGGGGCGAAGCTACTCTTCATATTGTTCATGCTATTAATCGCATTCCAAGTCCTGTTATCCAAAATCAAACTCCATATGAGCGCCTTTTTGGGTCACCTCCAGACTATCACCACCTTCACTCCTTCGATTCTGCTTATTTCGTTCTTCTTCAGCCACATGAGCATAACAAACTTGAGCCTCGGTCAAGGCTTTGTTGTTTTCTTGGCTATGCCGAAACTCAAAAGGGGTATCGGTGTTATGATCCTGTCTCTCATCGTCTTCGTATCTCCCGCAATGTTGTCTTTTGGGAACATCGCTCCTTTGTCGAGCTCTCTCACTTCCGTGCTTCTCTATCTTCCTCTTCTATCTTAGATCTTTTTCCAGATGAGGTACATATTCCTTATGTAGTTGCTCTTGATCCTCCTGTAGTTGCTCCTGGTTCTCCAATAGACTTCTCTTTCCAACCACCAAATATCTTTGATCCCTTTCCCAGTTCACCCTTTAATGAACAGGTGGAAGATGAACAGGTCAAAGACGAGCTACCCAACCTTGAGCTTGGGTCCCTTGCTCCTGCTCCGCCTGAAGATCTTGCACAAGACATTCCACCTCGTCACTCAACTCGGGTAAGATCCATTCATGCACATTTACTTGACTATCATTGTTACACTGCCCTTGCTACACTACACGAGCCTCACACCTATCGTAAGGCTTCCACTGACCCTTTATGGTAGATTGCAATGAAAAAGGAACTTGATGCATTATCTAAAAACCATACTTGGGATTTGGTGACTCTTCCCCCTAGGAAATCTGTGGTTGGTTGTAAGTGGATCTACAAGATTAAGACTCGCTCTAATGGGTCCATTGAGTGCTACAAAGCTCGTCTTGTTGCAAAAGATTTTACACAAGAATATAGGATTGATTATGATGAGACCTTTGCTCCGGTTGCTTGTATCTTATCTGTTCGTGCCTTCTTAGCTGTTGCTGCTGCCAGTAAATGGAACCTTTTTCAGATGGATGTCAAAAATGCATTCCTTAATGAGGATTTAAGTGAAGAAGTTTATATGCAATCTCCTCCTAGTCTCTTTGTTAAATCAAACAAGGTTTGTCACCTTCGACGTGCACTTTATGGCCTTAAACAAGTTCCACAAGCTTGGTTTGCCAAATTCAGCTCTACCATCTCTCGCTTGGGTTACATGGCCAGTCATTATGATTCTGCCTTATTTCTTCGTCGCACTGACAAATGCACTATTTTACTTCTCCTGTTTGTGGATGATATGATCATAACTGGTGATGACCTCAATAGCATTCAAGAACTCAAGGATTTTCTTAGTCAGCAGTTTGAGATGAAAGATCTTGGACATCTCAGCTACTTCTTGGGTCTTGAAATCACTCATTCTACAGATGGACTTTATATTACTCAAGTCAAGTATGCCTTTGAACTCTTGTCTCGAGCTGGACTCACTGATAGCAAGACTGTTGACACTCCGGTTAAGCTTAATGCACATCTAACTCCCTCAGGGGGGAAACCATTGTCTAATCCTCCTCTTTACAGACGCTTGGTTGGCAGCCTAGTTTATCTCACTGTCACTCGTCCAAACATTTCCTATGCTGTTCACCAGGTGAGCCAGTATCTGTCTGCTCCACGATTGACTCACTATACTGTTGTTCTGCACATTCTTCAATACCTAAAGGGTACTACCTTCCATGGTTTTTTCTACTCTGCTCAGTCTCCTCTTGTTCTCCGTGCATTTTCTGATGCTGATTGGGCAGGAGATCCCACTGATCGCAGGTCCACCACTGGTTATTACTTTCTTCTTGGTTCCTCTATGATTTCTTGGCGAAGCAAGAAACAAACTCATGTGGCTCGCTTTAGTACTAAAGCAAAATATCGTGCCCTTGGTGATACCACATCTGAGCTCCTTTGGCTATGATGGTTTCTCAAAGACTTAGGTGTGTCCACATCCTCTGCTACTCCTCTTTATTGTGACAACCAGAGTGTCATTCATATTGTTCACAAAGATGTCTTCCATGAATGAACTAAACACATCGAAATCGATTGTCATTTTATCCATTATCATCTTGTCCATGGTGCTCTCAAGCTGATCTTAGTCTCCTCTAAAGATCAACTTACAGATGTCTTCACCAAGTCACATCCTAAGGGACACCTTCGTACTTTGGTTGACAACCTCAAGTTGGTCTCACATCCACCTTGAGTTTGAGGGGGGGTTGTTAACGTGTATTAGGGTATGTAGGTTTTAGGCCCACCTTGTTTACTTGTATAGCACACTTACTTGTACTGCACACTCTGCCTCCTATATAAAGGCACTCGTGTATATTCTATTACTTGAGAAATACAATACACTTATTCAGTATTTCTAACATATATAAATATATATATATATATGAAATTTGATAATTATGATAATTATTAATTCAATATGAGCAAACCTATAGTGGTGGTTTTAAAACCGCCGTAATAGGTAATTTAAAACTCAAAAATTAAAAAAATTAATTTCAAACCTATAGTGACGGTTTTAAAACCGTCGTAATAGGTCTTTAATATGAGTTATTACGGCAGTTTTAAAACCGACGCTATAGATCATTAAGTTGAGATTTTTTTTTTCAAATTTTAAAGATCTATTACGACGGTTTTAGAATCGCTGCTATAGGTTTTTACATAATAAAACATATAGCGGCAGTTTTAAAACTGCTGCTATAAATCATTAAGTTGGGACTTTTTTTCGATTTTTAAAGATCTATTACAGCGGATTTAAAATCGCCGCTATAGATCATTAAGTTGAGACTTTTTTTATCAAATTTTGAATATGAGCAAACCTATAACGGCAATTCTAAAACCGCCATAATATGTCATTTAAAATGCAAAAAAAAAAAAAAAAAAAAAAAATTTCAAACCTATAATGGTAGTTTAAAACTGTCGTAATAGGTCTTTAATATGAGCAAACCTATAGCGGCAGTTTTAAAACCGCCATAATAGGTCATTTAAAATACAAAAAAGAAATAAAAATAAAAATACTAATTTCAAATCTATAGCCGCTGTTTTAAAACGCCGTAATAGCTGTACCTATTGTGACAGTTTCTTAAAGCACCATAGTAGGGTATCTATAGCCGCAATTTAAAAAACGTCGACTTTAAACTACCGTAATAGTTCAACCTATTGTGGCAATTTTTAAAAACGCTGTTTTAGGTCTCCTATAGTGGCGGTTTTAAAAACTGCTGAAAAAAAAAAAAAAAAAAAAAAAAAAAAACACGACTGTGAAACCAGTTTTTTGTAGTGATGCCTAAAGTTGGCAAGGAGGAGCAAATTTATGCCAGTACACCATATGTACTACAGCACAATATTTAAGTTTACAAGATATAACCTGCAGCAGAGGTGCATGGATTTTTAAAGGAACTGGTCTCAAATGGTTAACAAGCATCTTGCGCCACTATATCCAATTCATCAGTATTTTGAGAAAAATTTTTAACCAAAAAGAATAAAGTGGAAAGAAAAACCCACAAAGATCCTGCACAATGAGGAAACGAAAATTTTTTTTTTTTTGAAAAGGCTGTTACGTGCACATGCTGTCCATGCTCTTGAATCCAGTGTAAGCAATACTATATATATATTAAGAACAGTATAAAATCTAAATTTTCCTTTGGTATATAACTTAATAAGAGTCGAAAAGAGTTTTTAAAGTTTAAATATCAATGTATATGGTACAGGTTACAATTTTCTAAAAGGGATAAAGTTTTCCCATTCTCAATTAATCAAAGGTCTCCCAAAACTCGACTCTGCATCGGCTCCCATCTCACTGAATCTTGAGAATTCAGCTGGCACTGGAATATTCAACTCCGAACAAACAAAATTAATGATGTTTCCAGTTACAGCGCCAAAAGACATTTTGTTCAGGGTCACAGCAATAGCAAACCTATTATTCATGTCAGCAAAGCCAGTTGATCCGCCCATTCCCGAGTGCCCAAAGCCAAGAAGGGACCCCTCCTTAGATTTAGTCCTCCTGAACCCTAAGCCAAAAGCACTATTTGGCAAAGCGAGATTTTCATATTCACCAACACCCAAGAATGCCTCATGAATTCTAGGATTGCTAAAAATCCTACCAACAGAATTGTTGTGAGGATTACTGTCTTCACTGCTGTCAGTCGTACTAATTCTATTGCTATTGCTATTGCTATTGCTGCTATCATTGACAAGCTTAGTAGAACCATCACCGCTGGTATTTCTACCATGGCTAACATCACTGTAATTCGGTATCTCTTCAGATTCATTAGTTCTGTTAATTGAAACAGCAGATTCCTCCTTGGATTTGCAACCTTTCCGCCTCTTGCTGACATTTTGGGAAGAAGAGAATTTGGGGATGTGTGGGTGACTGCCAAGTGGTGGTTTGGAAGAAGAGGAATGGGGCCGGGGTACCACACCACCATCAGCTAGGGCTGCATAGTACCGTGCAAGTGCACGGGCTGAGCAATGTCCATTAGCAGCAGGTATGATAGCACGACGAATGTTGAGCATGTTAAATACAACAGGCAGGGTGGTTACAACTTGGGAAATATCACCAGCCTGGAATGTGGAGGGCATGTCAGGACGATTGCTGATCCCTGAGAGCTTCTGAATATCATCTTTATCTAGCATAAGTGTTGCAAGTCGAGATTCCACACCTGGAGAGGAGCCATTACACATGGTGATAAGAAAGATGATAACCCACTTACCATCAACACTATTTTTGATAAACAATAATTACCATAAACAAAGTCTGTTTCCCCTCTAAAAAGTACACACAACACTAAATATTATAACTACCAAAAACATAAACTAAACTGTAGTTCAAACATGATTGAGGGAAGAATACAATACAATAATATGTACAAATATATTTTACACAATGAAGCAAGAGAATTAACAAAGTATAAGTCCAACACTTGCCTGGAGGAATTCCAATGTATAACTCGCCTTCAATTTGAAGGGGATGAATGAATGATTCTTCAAGAATCTCCTGAAATTTTTTCCCAGATGCGTGCTGTGATATCCAAACAGAAAATTAGAACAGCAGAGAAGTTAAGGTTTAAAACATCAAGAAAGTTTGCAAGAATAAAAAAAACCACAAGATTAATAAAGCTCATTGAGGTCTCCCATAGACCTGTCAATACAGATCAAACTGACAATCAAAACACAGAAGGCATGCTAGAAATCGATATCTAAAAGATGCACCAACCCCTACGGTCATTGCTAATAGAATGAAGGGATCACCAGTCTCCATGGGCGTGTTGAAAAGAGAGAACGAGATAAAATCTATCAGAAGAAATGAAGTGGACATGTATAGGGCAGCTAAAGAAAATCTTTATCCAGCCTCAAAAGTCTTCTTTGTCATCAAGGAAGTCAGTAAAACTCAGTTTTACTGTGTTTTAGGGGATATTAGACCATGTTCCTAAACTGAGAGGGCAAGATTACAGTTTCTGACAGAAATCCCTTCAAATCTTGGTATGTGCAGAAGCACACTATAGAAATTGGGTCAGTTAAAACGTCAGCAGCAATGTGAACAACTTTAGGCACCACTTCAGAGGAGTAAATGCCAACATTGACACTTATGATGAATAACTGCATGGTAAGGACTACAGACGCAGATTAAACTCAGCTTCTAGAGTATTTAACTTCCTCAACTTAAAATACCTATAGGGAATAATCAAAAACCATAATTTATTTCCCTAGTTTATTCAGAGATCCAAACAGAGCATTAAAATTTTCAGCAGAGAGCCTAGACAAATTTAAACATAATCAAAAGATTCTGAGGCAAGCAATTATACCTCAATAATGCCACCACATAGCCAGCCATAAGAAAGATAATGATACAACTGCTCCTGGCCAGGTTCAGACTCAGGTACTGACACAGCAATGCGATTCAAACATTCATCCCAATCAGACATTTGTAAAGGATTTTCTCTAAGGATGTCTGATAAAGCATTATGAAGACCAGATGTATGGTTAAGCACATGATGGACCTAAAAAGAGGGAAAAAAAATCAAACAAAAAATTAATTAAGAATGTCAGTTGATACAGGTAGAAGTTTATCAGTACATGAGACAAAATTTAAACCTTGATGAGATCTTTCCTATTTGATCCAAATTCCGGCCAAATATTTGCCACATTTTCCTCGAGCGTCAGCTTTCTAGGCAATAAAATGTTCATAAACAAATATTAAGGTCCATAAAATATGCCCAGAAAGCAATTATTTAAGAATTTCTTCATTCATGGAAAAAAAAAGGTTTAGGTTTTAAATTTGTGTACCTTTGTCAGTCGAAGCAAGCATCAATACATGCAGTACCCCCTCCCCAATCCCCCCCACCCAAAAAAAAACCATCCCAAATTTGACATGATTCATGTAGATATTTAGAATTGTGAATTTTTTTTTTTTTTTTTTTGGGATAAGTGAATCATCAAGCAAAAAAATTATGATTTGGGAAAAAAGGGATACATGATATGGTTTACAATTACTTCATTCAAGAATTACCGCAATTATGTCAAACTTTATTAATTATTAAAGTAAATGTAAGTTGTGTATGGCTTAGAATAAGTTATGTTCCAAAAGAAACTATGTAAGAGACATTATGTTGTGGAAGAAGATATTAAGAAATTTGTCATCCCAAGTTTTTCATCTTTCCCCCAGATTGGCTGTATTTGTTCATTCACTTGAAAATTGGGTGGAATATGGAGAGTTGTATTCAATATCAATGACATCAAAATAGCATGATGTGCAAAATATAATATGCATGCCCAAACATCTGTGAATCTTAAATTGAAATATGATGAAGAAAGTATAGTAATGTTATAGTTTCTTCATATGTTCCTAGTTGTTCCTAGTTCTTCAAACAAGTTTAGGAACATGTGTAGAAACTATAAAATTACCATACTTTCTTCATCTTATTTCAATTTAAGATTCACAGATGTTTGGGCATGCGTACTATATTTTGCACATCATGCTAGTATTTTAATGTCATTGAGATTGAATACAACTCTCCATACTCCACCCAATTTTCAAGTGAATGAACAAATACAGCCAATGTATACATTCACACAAAAATACAAGTTGCTGACTCCACAAATCCAGATATTAGCCACATGCAAAACCCAGCATCGGAAAGACTGGCCTAAACGAGTGCCTGCATATCAAGAAGAAAGCCCTACTACTTTTCATGCCATGTTTACTATTCTTAATTTAGAATGGTCAATTCATAAATTGATTTTTTTTTTTTACAGCATAAATGGCAGAGGGATGCCACGATTATGCATGGACTGAAGTTCTAAGTCATTATACCATGATAAATTTACACAGTGAAGCCAATATACACCCATCATTCAAAATCTCTGATTAGGTTATGCAGGTCAAACTGTTAAAGCTCAATCCATGTCAACTTATTTTAAGTGGATCATACTATTATAAGTCAAAGGTGTAATAGATTCCTTTGATATGTAGAATGGCTTGGACCGTCAAAACCAGAAGATAAAAATAGAAGATGAGCCCTTATCCTAGTGACCAGGGGATATATATTATAAGACCCAAAAAGGGATTCCAGTTATTTGTTTATATAAAAGTAAACAAAAAGGGTTTGTATCATTTGAAAAGACAGAACTTCGCTGTTCATAAAATTCTGTAACGCACCCTTTGTCAACCAGCCAATGTAGCATTCCTGCTGTGATAGCCTTTGTTGCAGAGAAAACAGGAAAAAGGCTATCAGGCTGCACTGGACGAGGATCATATCTACCAAGCATTCCAGCAGCAGTGTCGATTATAACTTCTCCATCTTTGTAGGCACATACCTTTAGAAAAATTATTAAAAACTTTATCAGAAAAGAAGGGGAAAAAGCTGGGGTGTTAATGCATTAAACATTAAAATACCAACCCCAACAACATATTCAAATGAGATACAATTAAGAATAACAGTAACTGATCATCAATTGTAATGGTTAAAGAAACATCTAGATGCTTTGATTATACCACCCAAATTCATTTGTTTACCTGGGGTAATTCTATTGCTTCCAGATTAATTAAATGGAAAAACTTCTCTTGGTTCCATTTGTTTATTTTATAGATACATAGATCTTTTTTACTTTTTTTTGAAGCAGATACATAGATCTTAAACACAGATTTCTTCTAATTTCAACATTACCAGAAAATGTTTCTAATGAAAAGAACTTAAATGAGGAATCTTCTAATGTATTTAAAAGATAAAACTTCTGCTTGCCGCAAAGGAACTTGATATAGGATTATCATCTTTATGAATGCAACATAAAAATAACAATAACAGCTTCCGGAGAATTTAACCCAATCCAAATCTACAATTCTCTTCAAAACATTGTAAGTCAAGCACAAAACTGAAAACTTAAACCTAACATCACAAACCAAAAAGAAAACCAAAAAAACTTTTTTTTAGCACATAATGACCTATATATTTTTGCTTGTCCATTCAGAAGTCAAGTTTTTTTTTTGATAGATAATAAGAGCTTTATTGATGAAAAAGAACAATGTGTTTATGATTGTAAACTCACTGCCCTTGAAACAAATACAATCAAATCATAAGGAAAGACTAATAGAGATAAGGAAATCAGACAAGGAACTACAATGCGTAAGCCCCCAAATACGAGACCACTCAAACAAAGTCCTAGCAAGCAAGGTCTTCAACATATCTATAGGACTCTCAACGTCCTCAAAAGTTCGGGCATTGCGTTCCTTCCATACTAACCACATAAGGCATGCTGGTACCAAATTCCAAACCTTTGAAGAGTAAGTTCCCAACCAATTCCTCCATGCAAAAAGAAGAGAAACAATAGTGTCCGGCATCACCCACTTAACCCCAAACATAATAAGGACCTCACTCCACAAAGCAGATGCAAACCTACAATGAATCAAAAGGTGATCCACAGTCTCCTCATCACACCTACATAGACAACACCAGTTAACAAGGGGCAAGTTCTTCTTAACAAGGCTATCTATTGTGAGAATCCCACCCCTAGCAGCAGTCCATAAAAAGAAAGATACCCTTTTAGGTACCTTTACACACCAAATGCTCTGCCAAGGGAAAGAAACAGAAGGAGCTTTCAATAAAGCAATATACAAGGATCGCATATCAAAGACACCACTGCGATTCAACTGCCAAATCAAGATATCCTCACCCTCCCCACTAGGAATCCTGGCAAAGACATGCTCATAGAATGAATAAAATCTCCTCAACTCCCATTCATTAAAATTGCGTCGAAAATGGAAGTTCCAACTCCTACCTCCCCCGTCTGGTGCAAAAATAATCATGTCAGAAATCAGAGCTTCCTGAACCACAGCACATGAAATTGCGGGAATCATTATTTGCTCTTTGCTACTGTTAGAATAATGGTTGGCGATTAAATTCATTTCCTAACAATTTAAGTTTTTTTTGGACAATCGATAAGTATCAAAGTAGGTGATCCTGAATTTGAATATTGTTTCTGCCCAAACTCCAATTTAAAAAGTTAAAAATCTCATCTATTGGCCCTAGGTATTAAGGGGGAGTCTGGGCCCAAACATATGTGGAAGTGTTAGAATAATGGAGAAGTGATTAATTTCACCATTTCCTAATAACTTAACCTTTAGGGACAATCGGTAATTTATCAGCTACAAATCTAACAAACTTCGGTACTCAACCAATAAATGGATCTTCACTAATCCTCAATAGCCTATACCTTGAAGCATTAAATCTAACTAGAAAAGCAGATACAGATAGTAACATATAACCAGATTGCCCAACTATGTAATGGTAATTCAAGATCTCTTCATAATCAGAACTGGTTACAGGGTTTAATTCCAAATTGCAAGGCATGAATCAATAGCCTACCATTGTTAAGTGCACTTTCACAAAATATAAAGCATTCCCATGGATCTGTAATTCGGTTTCATCTTGGAACACATTGGAGAGGGGTAAATGGCTATGAAAGGAAAAGATAAGAGCTCATTATTTGAATTTAGTATTTCTAGCAACTACTTTCATTAATCATAGCTATTGAAATTCCAACAGATTTTGCTTTAAAAAGTGTTCTTTCTGGTCTGACAAGTGACAATAAAATTTCTTGACTGATGGAAAAAATTAAATAAAGTATGCCATTTCTAAAACGCCTCAAACATTTCTAGCAGTTACAAAAGCACCAAATTCCTGCCAGCAGTTAATAGTGATACCGAGCTCTCCTGCGGCAATAATGAAAGATAAACATATAAAAAGATGTGGGTGGTGACAACATCATTAAACTAACTAGAGGAAGGAAAAACGACCTTGGCAATAAGGAAACTATGCCTGACATCACAAGCTAGTATTCCATATATATTCTCTACCACATATAAGAATAAGTAAAGATGTTAGAAATTTTCCTAAGGAATATTAAATTCATATTTCTACAGTCTCATATCCATCCAAATAACTGATTACTATAGAACCAGTTCTTTCATACATTAAAGGACAACAGAAAGTAAACAGTCAAGGCAGATACAATACCCACGGATAGTTAAAAAGTGCTGCATACCTGTATTCCAAGTATTTTATCATTATTCCCCAGCTCAACTAGGAACTGTCTTAACTTGGCCTCCACATCAGAATGGACAGGTGTGTCATAGATCCACTGATCATTAACTCTTGGTCCCCTACTAATATTTCTGATAAGGGCATTCCGGATTCAATCAGATATAATACATAAACAAGAATTATAATAAATAATAAACTATGAAACACCAAGATTTAGATTAGACTCACCCTTGCAAAACAGATTCTGCAAATGGCCTCATGATATCTAGATATACTATGCGAACATTCATCAAGGAAGAAAGCCCTGAATCCATAATATAGAAAATAATAAGAGACAACCATTGGAACCTATATTTAGCCATAGGTATTCTAGTTACAGACCTCTTAGAAGATTAAGGACCCGTGAAAAGATTACAATGTCTCCAGGAAATGCATCAACCTATAAAGAAAGGTTGTTACTGAATTGAAAATGGATGAAATAAGTCAGTAAACATATCAGAGAAACATTGATGGGAAAGAAGACACATTAGCTTACAGGATTAAAGCGTTTAACTTCTTTCGGGTTGAGTTTCATCCTTTCTTGTATAACCTTCATGTTTTTTGTTCTTTTCTCGTTCAAAGATTTAATTGTTTCCTTAAGAGACCAAAAAATAAGTAAATAAAAAGTCGGGACTTATTGAAGATGGAAAAACAATGAGTGAAGTAAGAAACAAATGCTCACAAAAGCTTAGTGCATACTTACAAGAGATTCTTTTGCTGACGTTGAAGTTCGAAAGAATACAGTTGTTACCTCCATTGCCTGTTCTGGCATATCCAGGCGCAACTTAAGTCCCATTTCTGAAAAAGCAGACAAAAGAGCTGCGTGGTCCCCCTGTGGCAAAAGCATCCAAATTATTTCACCACTCAAAGAGAAAAGTTTGAACTTCAAAGCAATATTAACTGAAAACACCAATAAATCGGTTGTATTGCAGCAATCATAATTTATTGTAAACCCATTCAATCAATATCGTATTGGTAAGTAATATTCTCAACACAAAAAAAAAAAATATATATATATATATATATATATGCACCTGGAAATTTGCACATCAACATACTTTGTTAGTCATGAGTGAAAATAGATCATTCAAAATTATTTGAACGTGATTCATTATGATTAGTTAAATTTAATTTTTAACACTCATCATGACAACCTAGTGCTACATATTTAAATAATAGAAAAGAAGAAGAAAAGAAAATAAATATGTTGCCCTATAAGGAACAACCAAAATGAAACACAATAATACATTTCATCTTTGAAAGCATTGACTGATAAAGGCTCACAAAATCAAAGTCAAATATTAGTATTACTCATCAGATATAGTTCTTTAGATGAAACAAAAATCCAGCAAAGTATCAGTTTTAGCGAAGAGAGAAAAACCACAAAAAAGGTTTTTACAAACCTCAGCAGATGCCAGAAACATTTTAGCCAGTGCTTGCTTGACAGAAATTGATAGTTTTTTTGTAAGCCCAAAATCGAGCAAAATTGGACGATGAGGAGGTTCCTTGCTCACAAGAAAGTTTCCTGCATAATGCACCCCAAAAAGCAGTGAATGCATTATTTCTTGAGCATGTAGACAATTAAAAATAGAGTCCAGCTACTATGAGTGTGCCCTGATTACAATGTCATCACAGTTTAATTTTGCCATTAAAAATTTTTATTATCACACATGCCACATCACATTTTCATTGTCGAATTTGTCTCTCAAGCAAAAAATAAGCAAATTAATCTCAAGATCAGGTAATATGCTCTAGCCAAATGTTACAAGGAAATATGATCAACCTAAAAATGAAAAGAGAACATTCGAAATTACTAACTGAGCATATGATTCCATTATCAATGTTTTAGGCTAAAATCTTGACAAAAAAGGCCCATTTGAGGAGATCTATCTTCCTGCATGGCACATGTATAAAGCATGCATCAAAATTTCAGATTACAAAGCTAGTTCATGACAAGTTATAATTACAGCACATTACTACAAAATAACCCTCACTGAAAAAAATGATTTGATACAACCTCACACTAAGCTCCAGCTGAAAAGAAGGGGGGGGGGGGGGGGTTGAAGGCAATGAGAGTGAGAGAGTACCAGGATGAGGATCACCATTAAAAAACCCATCAACATAAATTTGGTGGGCATATGCACGTGTAATTTCTTCAACAAGCTTTTTTTTGTCAACACCAAATGCTTCCAGTGTGTCCAAGTCATTCAAACGAATGCCATCCATATACTCTAAAATAAGGACTTTTTCCGCTGACTACATTTGAAGCAACAGGATGCAGAGTAAGGTACAAGAAAATGAAAAGGCAATATTTTCCGCTTCAAAGGAAAAAAAGATAAGTATTTAACCAAGTCAATCATCTGTTCAACTCAGGTAAATTGTAATAAAAGGAAAAGCTTCTTTTAACCCACTCGAAGATATACTATGCCAAATGTTTTAACATTACATAAGGACTCAATATATATATGTATATACACACACACATTAGGGAGCAACCAATAGATTTTCCTAGGAGGAAAGAGGAAGGGGTATGTTAATTATAGCCAAAAGTTAAGAGCTTAGGCACAGTGGATCTGTCAGCAGATATCTTAACTAGTTGACTACTGTGATACTCTAGTCTTATGTCAAAAGTAATTATAGTAGTGAAGAACTAGAAGCTTTTATTTTTACTTTAACTTTCTTTACTTCTTAGTACACCACATGCAGAACATATTTATAATTTCTTTAAATCAAAACTTGATGCAAATTTAAATGGCAAAAGTCTGATTTTTAAGAACTCCTAACAAGACTACTAGTGTCATGACCTAGGAAAAGCACTAGCCACATACATGCTTATACCCAAAAAGACCAGTCAAATTACAATTGGGGCTCCTGGTAATCACTTATATAATCTTGCTTAGCCTATTAAACACCTAATGTAGGATTCAGCACACACCCACACAACACACACTTATCCGATCAAACCCACATAATTTGGGGTATGACATCTAGGTTCTTTAGGTCTTTTGAAATTTTGATATTATGTTTGGGATCATGTTTCTTAAGAGAAACCATAAGAGGCCTCTAATCCCTATATCCAAGATTCATAACACTAAGCCCAATGCACTCCTGTGTGCAGACATGTAGTATTAAATATTTGGGAGAGATTATACCTGAATAACATCTGGAATCAAAACATCCACTCGATTGGCATTTGTGTTATCATCTTGTCCAGTATTTTTGCAGCATAAATTTCTAGATACTGTCCTAGTATTCTCTACAGACAGAACAACAAATGCCAATAAGAATCAAAATTTGAAACCTGGCCGGGGGGGGGGGGGGGGGGGGCATTTCCAATTTAGGAATAACTAATGCAAAGTGCCAAAAGTTAGAATAACAAGATAACAATTCTTATAAAATACATATAGAGTAAGCCAAATCGGAAATAAAATGGTTATAACTGGGTAACAGAAAAAGATCGTCAGGTTAGAGACAATAGATTCCAAGCATAGCCAATATACAGCCACCCAGTTATTCAATCAACCAACATATTGACAAGAATATCTATCTATTTATGTATCTGATAATATAAAAAAATCATCCCTTAAATGCAAATCAATAGTTCATTAGGACAAAGTTTGGTTACAAACTTGGTTGTAGCCAACTTACTTCCACTAAAAAAATTAACATGACTACATAATTTTATAATCTAACCATTAAATTACATATTCTTTATGTTCTTAACACACATGTCAAATTTCATGCCAATCAGATGTTTTCGATTTATTAACTTATTTTTTATACAAAATTTTAAACTACAAAAACTTGAAATTTAAACATCTGAATGATGGCATAGCTATTGATCTTTGATCATTTGGAAATTTTGCAAGCATGGAGGATATAAGTAGAAAATGTAATCCAATGGTGGATTTGTCAAAATTCACATCCAATAAAAAGATATTGAGTGGAGTTGTAGCCTTATGCTACAATCAAGTTTGAGCCAAACTTTATCCAGTTCATTATGTTGCATTCCCTTAGTTCAAAAACCTCAAATAAATCCTTAATACTCATCCATACACACCCTAAATAATGCAAGTGGTCAACAGAGAATAGCATTTTCCTTTTAATCACAAACAACTACTAAAACCATTTCAAAATGATTATTCCAGGCAAGAGCTGGGCATACCAGCTTCATGATTGAAGTCAAGTTCTTTGGGAGCTTCTTTGCACCATTCATCTATCATAGGATTAAAATCATACTGTGGCTCTGCCCAAGCTATCCAGTCAACAATTGCCTTTGCATTCTTCAAATCCTGGAGGGGAGGGGGAGGGGAGAAGTAAGCACAAAAACTATAAAACAACTTCGACATAATCTTTTCATCCCAATATCTTAAAAGCCAAGCATGCTAAACCTCCAATATGATTGTCTTGATGCCCTCATGTTGAACTTTAACAACTACCTCCTGCCCATCAAGCAGAGTTGCACGATGGACTTGTGCTATCTGCATAGAATAGATAAGTAACTAACAAGATTGTCCCAGAATATACTTACTCTCGCTCCAACCTTCAGAAATTCCATTGTTGATATCCTAAGCTAAGTGCTCATATCTATTCCCAACTACCAACAACAGTTATAGGATCTTACTGATGCTGTTGCCAAAGGAACTTTGACAAAATCTGAAAAAAGATCATCCATTGATTTTCCCAGCTCTGTCTCGATAGTCCGACAAACCTGCACAAGTCAGCCAATGAAGTACCTGGAGGTTATCTTCATATAATATATTTTTTATAAGTAATACTAATTTGATTCTATTGAAAAAATAAAAGGGCATAGCGCTAGTACACGAGGTATACAAGAGGTACACGAAACGAAAGAGAGAAAAAATAATCTAAAATTACAAACATCTAAAAAGAACAAAAAGAAGGAAGAAATGGAACCCCCTAATGGCTCTCATCCAATCAAAAAGAGATGTCCGAAGCTTTGGTTGGAGTTTAAGAAATGAGACTTCAATTCCATCATAAGTCCTAGCATTCCTCTCCCTCCAAATACAGCACATCAAACATAAAGGCACAGCATTCTTCACATTAACACTACAATATCTTTTGATGCCACCTGTCAAACATGCCAAAATCTCCCTCACTTGATTAGGCCTTAACCAAGATATCCCAAATAATGAGTAAACTAACTACCAAAACTCCCAAGTAATAGAATTGTTGAAGGAAAGAAAACAATGACAAAAGAGTACCACCTAACGGCATCACTGATACAACCCACTCTATTTTTAAAAATAATAAAAATGCATTAAAAAGAGCACAAGTGGCGCAAACCTAGTACACAGAGATTATACAAAGGTAAGCCCAAGTTTTTTAAAAAATCAAGTCAACAAATAGAAAGAATACAAATACAATAACAACTAATGGAAGCTCAAAGTGTCCAAGAACTCTAGGAAACTCATAGTAGAAAAAGTATCCATTCATAAAGAGTCTTCATGAATAAGAACTTCAACTTCACCGAAGTTAGCATCTTCCCCTCAAAGCAACAAGCATTTCATTCTCTCCAAAGACACCACATGCAATAATATTAACTATCTCCCCACTTACTTTGTACATACAACACCAATCAACAATGATTTAATACATCTGAAAGAGAGGTCAAGGTAAGATATCCACTTAGAAAAGATTTTCATATATCTATATTTACATGACAGGACATGGGAATTTTATTTTCGGAAGAGAGAATCGATGGCCAAGAATTCACAATTTAAGAAGTCAGACAGATGTAAATAATGAACAAAAACAAGTACAAAGAACTTCAAAAAGTCTAGTCTAGGGGAGAAGAATCAACCGAATCAATCAATCAAAAAATTTCTAATTATCTGAAATCGAAAAAACCTCTTGCAAGGGACGAGGAGGAAGAGAGTCCTGTAACTGCTTGAGACGTGATATATACGCCTCAGGAAGCACATCTGCACGTGTTGATAAATACTGTCCAAATTTCACCCACAAACCTTCCAACTCTATTATCAAATTGTGCACACGCCTAGCATTGCGCTCATGAGCTTTTTCCCATAAAGCAGATTTTTTAGCACTGCTAGCCCATTTCTCTCTTTGCTGTAAAGCCTTCAGAGATATCCAAAAAAACAAGGTAATAAGGTGCTCCATTTATAAGAAACAGTAAGCCACATTCAAAAAATTTACCTTGTAGTCTAGGTATATTACTACAGCCATTGTGAATACTCTCATGCGTCTTCTGTATGTGTTTCTCCATCCCATTCGCATCCTCTATTCACAAAATGGAGACAAAGTTAACAGACAAAGAAATGATCAGACCCTACACAATACGGATCCAAGCAAACCAGCATAGACAAAGTCAATCAATGCAGCATACAAAAGCAAAAATAAACTAGAAATTATGCTTATAATAAAGATATATTATTAAATGGCGTTCCCAACAATGAATGAGCTCAAAACTCATTAGAGTTTAGCTAAATAAGTATCTAGCAACCCAAAAAATCCTCAAGAAATGCAAACAACAATTGAGGGCATGAGCATTCAGATGAAAAATAACTTCAAGAATCAACATGTATGTTGACATAAAAGTGCCCCTCAACTCAAGACATTAAATCTTTGTATAATGAACACATAGAAGCACGAGCCTGAAAAAGGAGAAGAAATAGCAAACAATAATGGCAGAGCTGAATGCTTAAGGCACTTATTCATATGCTAAGGTACACCACAAGAGACCTTATAGCAAAAAGTTATTTTTCAACAATCACTACATGAACTAAACTAGATATCAGGAACATCAAAGCTTGAAAACTGTATTAATGAAATTAAGGTCAGATCAACTCAGTCACATCATTATTATTAGTTGATTGGCTTTTTACTTTATATAAATAATGAGTTTTATTAGAATATATTGTACTGCACCAAGTATACAAGGATGTATGCTAGACATACACACAGCTAAGATTTTTTTCTTTTCTTTTCTTTTTAATAAAAGCACAACAATCAATAAAGTCTAATAAGTTTGAGAAGGAGAAACTTCCAGACGCCGACAACCATTTGAACAGAGTTCTTAGAAAATGCAATTTCAAATTTTCTAACATTTCTTCCCCTCCAAATGCACCACATCAAGCAATGAGGGATGGTCTCTATGGTACTAAATGTTGCATTATTAAGAGAAAACATGTTCATAAAATAAGTGTAGCTGAAATGAGAATATCGAGATGGATAAGTGGAAATACAAAGAAAGATAGGCATCAAAATGAAGAAATTCACTCAAAGATAAGAGTAGCCCCTATCGATGAAAAGACAGGGGAGACTCGCTGGAGATGATTTGGTCATGTGCAAAGGAGAGTAACTAATGACGATAATAAAGAGTAAGTTTATTCAAGTCAAGCCGTCAAGGACTCGAGAAAAAAGGTGAAAGGCCAACACTAACATTAGTACAACTGCATAAGTAGTAAAAAAATGACATGTCAATTAAGGACGTGACAGAGAATACAATTTTCGATATGAAAGAATCAGAGAATTTATAGCTGACTCCAAATTTTTGGGACTAAAACTTGGTTTGACTTTATAGTTATTCTCGTTGTTCCCTTGAATTAATAAATTTCTGAATTATCAATTATGTAATAAGAAAATTAACCATCTGAGTGTTCTGTATAGCGTCAATTTCCAGAAAAGCAATAATAAAACATATTTCATCATTAACAAGAAGTAATAACAACATTTCAATTATGTAATTTTGCAATTAACAACAACAACAACAACTTATAATCCACAAGTAACTAACAACAGTAAATTCAATTTCTCCAAATTTAACAGCGAATTCAACACAGAGACACACAAAATTGACATAAATACTATATATAATATATTAATATTCATCCAAGAATCATGAAAATTTTGATAATCCAACGCTAATTCCGATGAACATGTTTATTATAAAAACAGAGAAATTATATTAAGAAACGAAAAAGAAAAAGGAAGAAAAGTCTATACCATAGTTGTCAAACTAATCGGTTTGGAAACGAAGGAGAGAGAGACGCAGAGAAAGCGAGCGGAGAATAGGAAAATACTATATATCTTCTATATAGATATGGGTGAATTTCTTGGACACGAAACGATCTGAATTTGGTGTCGTTTTTAACGTCTGGTCCACCGTTCAAAAAATAAAAGGAAGGAATGAGCGATTTGGCGTTGGTAACCCGCTATAGAAAATTTCTTGATTAATACTGCTTGATTGGGACGTTGGAGCTTAACCAATAGGGTGAAGACACGTCGACGTGTGACATGAAAAGTGCTTACGTGTCAATCTGTGGGTTTTAGTCCATTTCTTTTTGCACTGGAAGCCACCGACACAGTAAACCATGTGGGTCGGTTTTTAAAATAATTTCAACCGAGCATACTTTTATATTTTAAAACTGGTTGATTTGTGTGATTGTGAATAGTAAAGGTGTTGTTATATTTTTTTTTTTAATGAGTTCAACGCTAGGTTAATAAGTTGTATATTCTTATAAAAATTAAAATTAAAAAAGTCAATAAGTTATAAAATTAAGAGTTGCGTTTGTTATACACCTGTTGCACAAGCACTTACGTATAGTTAAAAAAAAAAACTTGAAATAAAGTCAATATTTTACTTGCATGTAAATGGGTGTGTAACAATTTTTTTTTCCTAAAAGTAAACATGAAAATAGAAGTTTACATAATAAGTTATAAAATTAAGAACAGATTGTTATACAAACCCTGTTGCATTTGCATACGCATACACATTTACATACAAGTGAAAATAAAAAATTAAAAAAAAAAAAAAAAAAAAAAAAACAGAAAATTTGTGACTTAGAAATTTTGGCTTCAAATTACAATTTTAGTTTTTTTTTTTTTTTTTTTTACTTGTATGTAAATGTGCATGCAATAGATGCAATAGCCAACATGGTGTGTGTAACAACTTTTTACTTAAATTAAACGCGAAAGTAGAAGTGTACATAATAAGACCAGTCTTCTTTTCCTTTTTTTGACCTGTATAAAAAGCTTTGATGGTCTTTGTTGAACCTCGTGGTCTTTGCCTTTATAAGTCAATCAACGAAAATGATATGAGACCAAAATAGTGGCTAGACCAAAGAGTTAGCGTGGAATAACAGGAAAAAAAACTTGGCCGTTGGATTGGTTGGAATCTGGTACGCTCAAATCGTAGAATGCTAGAATGGTGTGGATTCTAGCTAGCCAGTATCCTCATCTTTCACAATAGTCAAACAAAAAAAATAAAAGCTTTTTTTAGAAGAAACTTTTTTTTTATTATAAGTGGATCAGTCAATGTCGAATTTCTCAATCCTTCAGTTAATATGTGCTGCCAACTGGGATGCTATGTAGTATATGATTCTTGTTCTCCAATTGGACTGAACAAATTTTCATTTTAGTTTGAGAATGATTGTATGGCATCTTCCATATGTGTTTTTGGAGTGATTTGAGTGAACCATTGTGGAGTAGATGAGTCGTGTGACTTAACATTCTATCCAAAGAAACTTATTATAACATTCTATCCAAATAAATTGACATGCCTAGCCTATCATTAAAATTTGATATAGACACCGTTTTATTTAACTTTATCAATTCACAATTTAAAGAAATAAACTAGTCGGTTATTTTCGTCTATAGTTATACTGAGACCCTAATTTTGAGATCCAAAGATATGAGATAAAACTCCACCGAAAATACAAATATTATTATAAAATATCGTGTGTATTGATTTAAGTATCGAGGAGAAGTTTAGGCCGGCATCACACCAATGCCACCTGAGTTATTCGGTTTTTGTGTAGGCAAGGATGTTGTCCTCGTGCCAGCTTGGTTGTATGGTCATTGATATTTTCTTCTTCATTTGGCATTGTATGTGGGAAAAGTGGGGAACTATAGATTAAACTACCTGTTTTGCAAAGAAATATTACATGGTCCAAACTTGGTTGATGGACGTTGAATGTAGCCATTTAGTTGGAAGCTCACAACCATCAAAATATGACCCCTACCGAGAAATAGCTTTAGGGTTTGGTTGAGAGCATACAAAATCTCACATGATGGGACCAACGAACTCCTTGGCAAGGTTTTCAGACTCGGACCGTTCATTGAACCGTAAAAGGGAGAGGTTCAAGGTTTTTAAGGTTGAACCGAGATTGAACCGGGGTCGAACCGTGATGACGTCATAATTAATTTAATAATTATTTAAATATAAATAAATATATTAAATTAGTATAAATAGAAAAATTAAATTAAATGACCCAATTAAATATAGAAATCTATCTTTCAAATATATTTTTTTATATCATAACTTTCATAGGACAAATAAGAAATATCATATCCTAAGCATACATAGATATAATATTTCTTTATTTATTTATATGTTGATTAGTTAAACTCGTGATAGTAATATTGTAATAATATAGGAATTAGAAGGATACTTAGTAATTTTAAATTAAAATAATTATGTAATAATTATTATATACTTAATTGTATCTGTTGACTCACTATTTTTCCTCTACCATTCAAACTTTGCTACATTATAATTGTGACAAAAAAGTTGTGAAATATTTTGTAACACTATATTTTTTCATTTAAAAAAAATAGTAAATATTAACTAAAAGTACTTATAATATTTTATTTGTTACTTATCAATCCATCAATAGTCACATCACGAGCTCAAAGCTGCAAATCTAAGGGCTAAAACATTTTGCCAATTTCAAAAATCAAAAGTTTTCTTATTTCCCAATGCCAAGTCACGTGTAGGGGCTCTGGATTCTTTCCCAATGCCAAGTCACGTGAACCAATGCCAAGTCACATGAAGGGGCTTTGGAAACATAAAAAAGAATTCAAAACAAACCCAAACAGAGAGAAGGTGAGAAACCACAGCAGTGGAGACGGAAAGAAGAAAGAGAAGAAGGAGAAAAAGAAGAAAGAAGAAGAAATAGAAGTAGAAGACAAAGATGAAGGCTGTGACTGGCGATCTGTGCTAGGTTGCTAACTTGCTGTTTCAACTTTGCACAGCCCCTACTTTGTCATCTTCTTCTTCTCAAATTTTTTTTTTTTCCCTCACAAATCTTTTGGTTCTAGATCTGAAAAAAGTCCAATGCATACCGGCCAAGCGGTCTGATCACGGTTCCAGAATTTAAAGCTTGTTTTTTTTTTTTTTTTAGGTTCAGATTGAAAGGGAAGTAGGAAACCGTGAGAAGTAATCTGATCACGGTTCTTAGAACCGTGAGGTCCAATCGCGGTTCGTACGGGTCCCTGCTTTTTTCCCCATAGAGCAGTTCTTGAGGCTAAAAGAACCGCAAAAATGAGTGGTTCAAGTTTTTCCCAGTTGGACCGTACGGTCTGGTTCAGGTTTCAAAACCTTGCCCCTTGGCTCAAACGAACTCGTTAGACATCTCCGTCCACCACTCCACATCACTGACGAATGGAGACAGGCCATTTAAAGAAGTATTCAATACCTCGGATGGTTACAAGACCAGCTGTATAGACCGTTGGAGGCTCATCAAAGCCTAAATTACTGAGCCTAAAGGCGTTACCAAAAGAGGCATTAAAGCCACAATAAAGGCCACAACGGCTAGATGCTGTGAAACCATATATAAACACTTTTCAGAACCAAAACAAGGTATATACACAATCCTAAATACAAAAATACGCCGTAGCTTTGATCTCTGATACTTTCTTGAAGTTTCCATACGCTGACTTTATCATCGGAGACTTTGTGGCAAGCACCACATCGATGACCACCTAAGGAGGACTTTGTGCAACATTTTCAAGTATAGGGACGAGGTTGCTGGCTCATTTGGACGAGTCTACTTGACTGACGATTTCTACTTCATTAGTTTGGCGCCATCTGTGGGGACGATATTTTCGTACCTAGGTTTGAGAATGTAGTTCCATTCAACTTACAAGTCCAGATGGAGCCAAACACTCCCCAGGATTCTGCAGCATTAGCTCTACAAATCCAAACACTCACAACCAGCGTGGAAGAGCTTACCCGACAAAACCAAGAAATGAGATTACGGCTGTAGCAAGAGGAGAACTGGTCCGAGACCAACCGGGATGACGATGGGGACAGCCAAAGAAGGGACGTACACCGACGACCTGCCACTCCACAAGAACCGAGCTTGGACCTTCTCAGGGAAATGAGAAAGGAGATGGACGAGCTGAAGAATGCAATCAAGGAAAAAACATACCGAATCTTAGACCGTATGGTTAGGAGGACAGATTCACTCTTCACCACAGTAGTCCTAAAGTGCCTAATGCCCTCAAAGTTTTGCCTACCACAGCTCGAGCCGTTTAACGGGCTGAAGGATCCTTTGGATCACCTCAACACTTTCAAGACAACTTTGGGCCTTCAGCAACCCCCCAACGAGATAATATGCCACTCTTTCCCAACTACCCTTAAAGGAGTTGCGAGGGAATGGTTTACAAAGTTACCAACTTCGTCCATCAACAACTTCGTCTATCGACAACTTCGAGCAGTTGAGCAGCTCCTTCTTACGCCACTTTGTCGAAGGACAACGCCCAAAAAGGCCGGCAGACCACCTACTTACAATTAAATAAGGAGAAAAGGAGACCTTAAGGTTGTACGTGAAGCGTTTCACAAGAGAAACTTTAGAGGTAGACAAAGCGGATAACAAAGTGCAGCTGACGGCCTTTAAAGCTGGGTTGAAGTCCAGGGAGTTTGTGGTCTCGCTCTCGAAGAATCCCCCACGAACGATGGCAGAAATGCTCCTGAAGGCGCAGAAGTACATGAACGCTGAGGACGCCCTAACAGCAATCGAAGAGGTAGAAAAGCCCAATGAGAGGGAAAAAAAGGGCGACGATCGGAGAGGACGAAAAAGGGAGCGAACAAATCGTCAAAATGCTGACGGGAACAAAAGGAAAGACGATAAAACCCCTCGGACGGTAAGATTCACTCCTTTAATTATGTCTATTGATAAAATTCTATCACAGATTAAAGATGAGCACTACCTCAAGTGGCCAAGGCTGCTACACTCGTCACCCAATGTTTGTGACAAGAGGAAATATTGCCGTTTCCATAAAGATCATGGCCATTACACATAAGATTGCAGAAACCTGAAGGAGCAAATAGAGGAATTCATACGAAGAGGGAAGTTGCAAAAAATTATAAAGAAGGGAGATTCCACCAGGCCCAGGGACGATAGCAGGGACAAGCCCAAAGCCTCTCCAAGAGATGAAGACCACAAGTCACATCATCAACAGAGTGCAATAGGGGAAATAAAGACGATCACAGGAGGACCATCCACAGGGTGGTTGTTTAGATCCCTCAAAAAGTCATACTAGAGGCAGGTGAACAGCATCCATAGGATACCACCCCTGAAGCAAAGATGGACGGACAGGGATATCCTATTCTCAGAAGAAGATGCCAGAGGAGTGAAGCAGCCGCATAATGATCTCCTAGTTATCATGCTTATGATAGAATGGTTCAATACCAGGAGAATCCTTGTAGACAACGGCAGCTCCGCAGACATCATCTACCTTTCCGCTTTTCAACAGTTAAAGGTGGCCCCCGAAAGGCTGCGTCCCTTTGACTCCCCACTCATCAGCTTCAGTAGAGACAGAGTGTATCCCAAGGGCATAGTGACACTGATGGTCACAGTGGGTTCTTACCCCAAACAACTGACTCGTCAGCTGGACTTCCTGGTGGTAGACTGTCCCTCCTCTTACAATGTGATCATTGGGAGGCCCACACTCAATCATTGGAAGGCAGCCACGTCTACCTATTGCCTGAAGGTAAAATTCCCAACAAAAAATGGTGTAGGTGAGGTAAAATGAGATCAAGTGCTGGCCAAAGAGTGCTGCCAGGCGATGTTAGCTGCAAAGGAAAACCATACGTAGATGATCGAGGAGAAAGAAGAATAGAAAGTGGAAGCCCTAAAGATGGTAGAGTTAGTAGACGGAGAACCAACAAAGACGATCAGGATAGGGACGACCCTGAGTTCCGAGATGAGGTCGAGACTAGTCCAATTCCTTAAAGAGAACCTGGACGTCTTTGCTTGGAGCCACGAGGACATGCCAGACATATCCACAAAGGTCATCCAACATAGGCTAAACGTGGACCTCAAGAAAAAGCCCGTCCAGTAGAGACGACGAGTCTTTACTCCAGAACAGAACCAGGCTATTACAGACGAGGTCAGCAAACTATTAGCAGCTGACTTTATTCGGGAGGTCTACTACCCAAATTGGCTGGCCAATGTCGTCCTGGTAAAGAAAGAAAATGGGAAATAGATAATGTGTGTAAACTTCACGGACTTAAACAATGCCTGCCCAAAGGACAGTTTCCCTTTGCCAAGGATAGATCAGCTGGTGGATTCCACAGCAAGACATAAGCTACTGACGTTCATGGATGCATTCTCGAGGTACAATCAAATAAAAATGGCAGAAAAAGATCAGGAGAAAACTGCCTTCATAACGAGCCAAAGGCTCTATTGCTACAAGGTAATGCCCTTCGGACTAAAGAACACAGGAGCAACCTACCAGAGGTTAGTAAACAAAATATTCAGCAAGCAAATCGAGAGGAACATGGAAGTGTACGTGGATGACATGCTCGTCAAGAGCAAGAAAGAGTCTGTTCACCTAAACGATCTCCAAGAGACGTTCACCACACTCAGGCAGTACCAAATGAAGTTGAACCCCAGCAAGTGCGCCTTTGGGGTAGCGTCAGGGAAGTTCTTAGGGTTCATGGTGTCCCAAAGATGGATAGAAGCAAACCCAGAGAAGGTGCGAGCCATACTTGACATGACGTCGCCCAAGACCGTGAAAGAAGTCCAAAAGCTCACAGGAAGGATAGCAGCACTTAACAAGTTCGTCTCTAAAGCAATGGACAAATGCTTGCCCTTCTTCAAGACACTAAAGCAGGTCTTCGCCTGGACCGACGAATGTGAGAAAGCTTTCTATGAACTTAAGCACTACCTGAGCAATCTACCCCTCCTGAGTCCGGCCAAGGAGTGAGAAAACTTGTATTTATATTTAACAGTGTCAGCTATAGCTGTGAGCGCAGCCTTGCAGCCTTGATTCGAGAAGAGGACAAAATGCAGCTCCCAGTTTACTACGTCAGTCAAGCCTTCCAAGAGGCAGAAGCCAAGTACCCACAGATCGAGAAGATTGCATTCGCATTGATTGTAGCCTCACGCAAGTTGCATCCCTACTTCCAGGCGAACCCCATCTTGGTAATGACGGACCAACCCATTAAGAAGTTTATGAATAAGCCCGAGGCTGCAGGAAGGATGGTGTAGTGGGCAATCTAACTTAGCCAGTTCGACATTGAGTACCACCCCAGGACAGCTATTAAGGCGCAGACATTAGCAGACTTCAACGCCGAATTTACCATCCCAGACGAGGATGAGGCACCTGACAAAGCAGAAAGATGGACGATTCAAACTGACGGCTCGTCAACCCGAAAAAGGGGCAGAGTAGGGGTCGTTATCATCATCCTAGAATGAGAGACGCTTAAATACGGAGTTCAGCTAAAGTTCCCAGCCACTAACAATGAAGCTGAGTATGAAGGAATACTGACTGGGTTGAGGGTCGGGAAGGCACTAGGAGCCAAAAACTTGCTCCTCCAAAGCGATTCAAAGCTGGTAATGGGGCAGATAAAAGAGGAATATGAAGCAAAGAAGGAAAGAATGCAAAAATACCTCAGGCTGACGAAGCATTTAACACAGGAATTTGATCGGGTGAAATTCGCACAAATCCCCAGGAGCCAAAATATAGTGGCAGACGAGCTCGCGAAGCAAGCAACGTTAGAAGCGGGACCAACGAGTATGGACTTGAAGATGGAGGTCCAAAAATGCCCCAACATTGAAGAAGTCTCCACTTTCGCAATCCAGAGTGTAAACAGCTGGATGACCCTAATCCTGGCCTTCCTCCAGGATGGACGGCTTCCACAGGTCGTCGAGGAGGCTAGGAGAGTCAGGAAAAGAGAAGCCAGGTTCATGATCTTGAACGACACCCTTTACAAGAGAGGCTTATCCATGCCCTACCTGAAGTGCTTCGACGAAGAGGAGGCCAAATACATTCTGGAAGAGATCCATGAAGGAATTTACGGAGACCATGCAGGCCCAAGATCCTTGGTAGGCAAAGTTATTAGAATAGGTTACTTCTAGCCTACCTTGCAGATGGATGTAAGGGAGTTCGTCAAGAGATGCGACAAATGCCAAAGGTTTGAGAATGTTCAGCGCCTCCCAACAGAGAGACTGACGCCAATAGCCTCCTTATGGCCGTTTGCACAGTGGGGAATTGACATCGTCGGCCCATTATCCCAAGGTAAGAGACAGGTAAAATTTCTATAGGTTGTTATTGACTATTTCACAAAATGGGTTGAAGCAGAAGCATTATCAACCATCACAGCGGCAAAAATCCAAAACTTCGTATGGAAGAATATAATTCACAGTTTCGAGATACCACAGACGATCGTATCGGACAACGGGCGGTAGTTTGACAGTCAAGGCTTCAGGGACTTTTGTTCAGGCCTAGGGATCAAGAACCAATTCTCATCCCTCGAACATCCACAAACAAACGGACAGACGAAAGTGACGAACTGAACACTGCTCAAGATCATCAAAGCTCGATTGGACGATGCAAAGGGCGCTTGGCCGGAGGAATTACCTAGGGTCCTGTGGGCGTACAGGACCACAGCAAGAACCCCGACAAGAGAAACCCCATTCAGACTCACCTATGGCGCTGAGGCAGAAATCCTAGTTGAAGTGGGAATCACCAGCGTCAGATGAAAGGTCTTCCACGAAGATAACAACGACAATCAGCTGAAGGTCAATCTAGATTGCTTGGACGAAGTCAAAGACGGAACTTCTCACAGGATGGCGAAGTATCAACAAAGATGGTTGAGTACTGCAACAAGAGAGTAAAGCTTAGACGACTCGACATAGGGGACCTCGTCCTATGCAAAGTCACCTCGGCAACCAAAGATCCGACCCAAGGGAAACTTGGCCCAACCTGGGAAGGGCCCTACAGGGTCACCCATTACTCTAAACAAGGCAGCTATCACCTAGAGACCTTGGATGGGAAGCTTCCATAACCGTGGAACATTGAGCATTTGAAGAAGTACCACCAATATATGTAACGAACAATTTGTACTCGTATTTGAAGCAAAGCAATAAAAGAACTACTCAGCCAATGGTCTAATGTCATGCAAAAAAAAAAAAAAGGAAATCCAAAAGCCTAAAACCTAAAAAATTGGCTAAGTAACAAGATTCCACCTAGACGGATGTAAGTTACTGACGAAGCCAGATGACAAGATCCCTTAAATGGATGTGAGTCACCAAAACTTGGCTAAGTAACAAGATTTCGCCTAGACGAATGTAAGTTACTGACGAAGTCAGATGACAAGATCCCTTAAATGGGTGTAAGTCACCAAAAATTGACTAAGTAACAAGATTCCACCTAGACAGATGTAAGTTACTGACAAAGCCAAATGACAAGATCCTTTAAATGGGTGTAAGTCACCAAAAATTGGCTAAGTAACAAGATTCTGCCTAGATGGATGTAATTTACTGACGAAGCTAAATGACAAGATCCCTTAAATAGGGGTAAGTCGCCAAAAGTTGGCTAAGTAACGAGATTCCGCCTAGACGGATGTAAGTTACTGACGAAGTAAAATGACAATCCCTAAATGGGCGTAAGTCGCATAAAAATTGGCTAAGTGATGATAGTTCGCCTAGACGGACATAACTCACTAAAATTGAACAAGCTCCCCACAAATGAGGAGAAACATAGGAGGGTTCTGACGAAAACACAAGTCACAAGCAGGCAAAATAAAGAACAAATCAATGAAAGCATAAAGACAAACAATAAGAATAAATACATTTTGCCTGAAGAAAAAGCCCAAAAACACCGGGCAAGAAACATTGTTCTAGAATTAGAATAAAAGTATTATTCTTAAACTGGAATAAAAAGCCCAAAAAAATGCTGGGCACCCAAAAGAAAAACAAACAAAACATGAAACATATACTTAGATGTGATAAACAGGTTTAGGCAGTAGCCTTGTCATCACCAACAGAAGGGGGAACTGGAGCATTTCCTGAAGCATCACCCACAGGAGCAGCAGCAGTAGACTGAAAAGCCTCGTCTGCCGCCATCTCCTGGTCTACCTCCTCCAGGTACAAGTTTTCCAGGTCCACTCCAGAAGGATGCTTGACCAGGTATCGTTGAAGGAGCTCAAAGCCCTTACAGTACCAACTGAAAAGCACAGTGTTGTACTCCTCAGTTTGCTGGAAAGCCTCGACGGACTTGGCAGCAATGGTCTTTATCTTCTCCTTCGCGGCTTGGAGTTGCTCATCCTTCTCCAGAGTCAACTGCCTCTCAGCTCTGAGGTTGTCCCCTAAGACCTTGGCCTTCTTTTTGACGGTATTGGCCTTGTCCATGGCAGAAATGAGGTCCTTCTTTAGTTTAGAATTCTCTGCCTCCAGAGCCTCCACCCTGGACCCCACTGACACGACCTTTGCCTCATGGCTCAAGTACTCCGAAGTAATATGAATGCTTTCCCCTAATACCTAAAAAGAAGACCCAACTTTCAGAATAATACAAAAGAAGAGAAAGGAAAAGGTGAAAGTGCACAAGTACATTACCTGGATGAGCTTGTGGATGTGATGACCCACGAGCTTGTTAGAAGGCATTCTAGAAAAGACCTTAAGGTCTTCAATGGTAAAGGAATCTTGTGTCCTCGTCATCGCAAGGCTAGCGTCGTCCCAAACACTACTGGACGAGCGAGAGTCAGCCTTCTCCTTCCCCTTGTCAGCCATACGCTGCTTCTTCGGGCGTAGGGTGATCTCCTCAACAGAGGTTACCGGGGAAGCAGTCCTCGTCACGTCAGGGACGGAGGCAGCAGGAGTGACGGAGACCTCTTTCTCCACCACACGCACCACTCTCTTCCCGAGGTGGGAAAAGGGGCTCATTCTTCTTGGCCCTCATTTTGGCATACATATCTTGATTAAACTTGGTTGTCATGTTTACAGAAGAAAAGAAGAGAAACACTTAAAAAGTAAAAAATAAAAATAAAAAGGGAGAAGGGAAGGACAACAAGGTATGATAACACTCACTTTTCTCTTCAATTGCTATAGCCCGAAGAACAAAGGCGGAAGGCTCTGGACCAAGACAGTGACGAGCCAAAGTTCACGGGTCCACTAGGTCGTTAAAGTCGCCTATTGTCTTCGCATACTTCACAGCTGCCTCCACGCGTTCCTTATACTGCTTTTGAGCCTTGAACGCTTCTTAACTACACACAACGAACAAGAAAGTTAGTGACGATCAAAAAGAAAGAAGAATACAGAAGTGAGAGTATATAAAGGACAATGAAGGGACTTGTAGAGAAATGACGCACCTAGACTCAGGGCTCTCCACCGACGGAGTAACCTAGGGACGTCACCCCAAACTTCATCAGGAAGAGTCTCCCATCATCCCCGGACACAAAGAAGAACCGGGACTTCCAATATTTGAAGGACGAGGGTAGGTCAATAACGATCCTAGCCTTCCTGTCCTAGGGCACCAGCTCGTAGTACCCATATTCCTTGACTCCTTCAGACAGTACAAATATGCGAATTCTTCCACCCTAATCATATCCCCCTCTGTAGACGCCAGCTAAATCTCCAAACAACTAACTACGATCCTCCACGAGTTGGGCATAAGTTACTCATGAGCAATATTGAAGTGATTTAAGAGCTTCATGATAAAGGGGTGGACGGGGAATCTAAGGCCGCTCTAGAAAACGGCCTCATAAAAACACACCTCTCCGGGTGAAAAATGGCAAGCTCGTTCGTCTTTGCGAGGAAGACGAATCCTAACCCTTTCAAGAAACTGAAACCTATCCCTAAATCTGGAAAGGGTCTCAACGTTCAGGCCACATTCCTCCTCCAGAGCAGAAAAAGCCCTTACCACACTCGGAGTAGAGGCCGCAGTATCTTCCTCCACAGGGTCATCACTAGACGACAACCCCGAATCTAACTCACTGGATCTTACCTACGACATCATCCTCCTATCACCCACTAGATCCTCAAACCAATCGACGGATTGACGGAGTAAAGGGAACAAATCAGCTAATACTAGATTTAAACTATTTTCCCCACACGCAAAACCTCAACTCAAGGACAGAAAGTGCGAGAAATTCTTAGCAAAGCCCCCAAACGCGCAAAAAGGAATGAAACAGAAGGGCAAAATGTCATAACTTCGGAACTACTAATCATGGAACTTAAAAAGCAAAAAGTGGAGATCCTAAAGAAACCAAAAACACAGAAAAAAGAAAGAAAAAGGAGAAAATCAGAAACCCATACAAATTATCTACTCTACGAAGAGCGAACCAAAAGAAGAAGAAGTTGTACCTCAAAAACGCAACCCCAAGAAGGGCAAAATGCAGGAAATTGCGGGGAGAATAGTAGCTTGGAGAAGAGTAGCTCGAAGAAGAGAAAGCGTAGAACAGCAATGGCGAAAGAAAGTGAAAAGTGAAGAAGAAAGAGAAAAGGAAGGAAGTTTAAAAACTAAGCACAGAAAACTGAAAAACAGCAGGAAACCCAAGAGTCACACGAAGTAGAGCATTAAATCCCCCACTCAGAACACACCATGTGGCCACGACATGTCTGGCGCCGCCACTATGCATTAAAAGCGGAACGAAACCCCAAGAGTCGCATCTGAGCAAGAAACCCTTCACCTTCTAGTGGTCGTCATGACACGCAAGCACCATTACCACCATGACCCACCATAGCACCACCACCACAACACACCGAACCCATGACCCAAAATCCACCACCACCACCATAGCACAGCAAACCACGACCCAAAACCATTTACCACCACCACATTTTTTTTTTTTTTTTGAGAGAGCTTGAGCAAGAGGAGAAGAAGAAAGAGCAAAAAGAGAAAAAGACAAACAGAAAAGAATGGAGGAGAAGAAGATAGCAAATAAAGAAATTTTTAGAAGAAAGAGAAATAAATATTATTTAAGAGGAGAAGAGAGAGAATGGAATTTTTTTTTTTTTTAAGATTGTTGCTACAGTGAGCTGTCAAAGGTGATAGCTTATTGTAGCTTGGGTGCTAAATGTTTTAGCTTTAGCATCATTGATGTAGATGCATTTTATTGTTTGTGTTGCTAAAAAATAGCATTTTTGCATTTTGAAAACTTTGATACGAATGCTCTTAAAGGGACCCAAAAGTGTCATCAAATAAGAAGCATAGTTTGATAGCCTTGTAGCAAGCAAATAGTGAATCAAATACCTATCAAGTTGACTCTCAATTTTAAGATGCAGAAAATGAAAGCAAAGATATATGACAAAGTCATTGGCCTGGACCTTGAGTATCATCCAACAATAGGCTAGTTTCCTTTCTTGTTCCCCCTTCTAAGCCAAATGCTTGGAAATAAAATTTCATTTCTCTCTCTTCCCTTCCTACTCCATTTTTTGTCATAGAGAAATGAAGGAAGGAAAAAAAAATTGCAAAGAGAGTAGGAGAGAGCGAAAATAATGTTCCCTCTTATCGGCTATATCTTTACTATGTTAAATTGTTAGGGAACGCGTGCATGCACACACACGAGCTAGACTAGCTCTACATGAGCTTGCCTTTTAGGTCATTACATTAACCATATATCTTTAACAACGCCCCTCATAAATGTAGAGGCTTGATCATACCTTGAGTTTGGAATCTAAGACTATGAAGATGCCTTCAAAATGATCATGAATAATCAAATTGAATGAATAATAGACTGGCCACAATGCATAAATAACCGCGTAAATTACTATCCATGGCAATGGGCAACGACGACAAATGAATATCAAAATATGGTTCCAAGCCGAATGGGCTAATAATGGTTGCACCACCAATGACCAAAAAAAGGCTACTATGGTCAAAGGACAACTTTTTTTTTTAGAATCTGGTCAAAGGACAACTAAACTAATGATAAGAGGAATATCACGAGGAATATCGGCAAATAATGAAGTTGTGTATTGCGCAAGTTAGTGAATTTCGCCTAAATTGGACCTTCAAAGAATGAGAGACAAGCCAATCTGTGTGGCTTCAAAGTTTCATAAGGGAAAATGGACCCCAATATCATATTATCTAAATTAACCAAAGTAATATTGTATAATTTTAACTACAATTAGCTTGTAACTCTATGCATATGCATAGATATACTTAAAATATATATATTAAGATGCATAACATAATTCTTATATATATATATATATTAACTCTTTAAAAAGTCTAGTAAGAATATTATTAGGTAGAAAATATAAATTGTCCATTTTTTAAATTTTCTTTTAATTTTTTATGTTCATTAATTCTAAATTATTTGGTTTTTGTATACAATAACTCACTTGAATAGATATTTATGATATGGTCCCACACTTGACTTCAAAATTAAGAAATAAAACTCTCTCTAAAAATAAATAATTTAGGACACAGGACGCAAAATTGGATTTCAATTATAGAATCTAATTGGATTTTCTCTGAACTTTACCTATTAATATATATATATATATATATATATTATATAGATTTTCTTTTAATTTTTTATGTTCATTAATTCTATACTCTTTGGTTTTTGTACACAATAGCTCACTTGAATGGATATTTACGATATAGTCTCACATTTAACTCCAAAATTTAAAAATAAAACTCTCTAAAAATAAATAATTTAAGACACATAACGCAAAATTAGACTTCAATTATAGAATTTAATTAAATTTTCTTTAAGCTTTACTTATATATATATATATTTTTTTTTTTTTGATATGTAGATTTCGTCACTAACATGAATTAGGGACAGTGGGCCTGACTGGAGTAGAGCATGGGCCGTGGGCCTAACTGGTATAGAGCCTGCGCAAGCCCATATATATTTTTTATTTTTTTCAAAATTCTTTTTAATGGTGGTTTGTGAAAGTGTACCCAACTAGCCAGCTGTCTTTCTCCTCTTTATTTATTTTGTTTCAAGGTAACATTGTAGACTCAGTTGAGCAGCAAGAGTTGACCCTTCAAATCATATGGAATGTATGAACTAATCAAAAAATATTTTATAAATTAAAGTTAATAAAATTGTCTTAATAATTTTTTGGATGAAATTGTCTTAATAATTAAATGAATCACAGGACAAAAAAATCATTTATTTTTATAGCATGTAAAATATGTTGAATCATTTTGTACATACATAATATATAGAGCACGATTTTTTTAATTAAAATATAAAATTATAATAAACAATCAAAATACTTATAAATTGATAGGGTCCAAACTAAGTTTAGTTCGTTCATGGTGGTCGTCCATGACCAAATCACATCTATAGGGTTTTACAAGAAAAGAAGCCCAATAGAAGCACCCCGAACATGAACAAGATCCCTTCGTAAGATATTGTAACCGTCCAAATTAGGATGGTTGTCCATGATTTACAAGGATATGGACGACCAAGTATAATCGTCCAGGGCTCACAAGGGTATGGACAACCATGCAACACTTAGTAAATTTCAGAGGAATTCTCTATAAGCTCTACACAATCAAACCACGATCTATCATTTCGAAACATGGAGAGAATTCCCTGGAACCTGCTTCATCAACTCCACACATCTTCCATGATGATGGTAGATCCAAATAAGTAGAGACACTCCTAACTCTCTATAAAAGGATCAAGTCACATTCAACCAAGGTAAGTTTTTACTATTCACAAACCACCATCCTTGTGTTCTAGAGATAAAACTGACTTAACCGTCGGAGAGTCCTTAGCTGGTTCACATCGGTCACCCTTGCCAATCTTTTCTTTCCTTTCAGGTTCTAAAGCCATCACCAAAGCCCGAATCATTCCAGTCTACTTATTTTCGTGCATCATCATAAATAATAATAATTTTTATTTTAATTTCGTAGCTTTTTGAAACTAAAATTTTAGTTGGAGTAGTTTTTATTTTATTTTATTTATAACAAGTTAGAAGTCAAAGTAGTATTTCAAAATTCTTGAAAATATAGGTAATAGATTTATGCTTAAAGTAAATCATCCTAAAAGGTAATAAATCTATGCTTAAAGTAAATCATCCTAAATATTGATAATCAAATTGAATTTTTATAATAAAGTTTCATTTAAAATAAATTATTTTAATAATTCACGAAACACATAGCAAAACCATTATACAATATGTAACACACACCTTGAGAGTAATTTGATACAATGACTATTATTATTTAATAAGTATTTTTCTTTAATACTAACAAATATATAGTTTCATATACAAGCACAATCATAATAAATGCTTATTAGTAATTACCAAAATTATTAAATATAATATTTAGAAAAAAAGGAAAAAAAATCGTATTTTGTTAAAAATTTTATTGCATTGCACGAATTATCGACTAGTAATAATATATACCATAATTATCAAATTTCATATTTAATATTTCATAAATGAATACAATCAATATTAATCCTTATTAATAATTATCATAATAATTAAGTTTCATGTTTATATACAAATAAAAGAGAAATGAATTATTAATTTTTAGATAAGATTATAATTTATTAAATTTATCTCTATATTGCACTATTGTTGACTATAAGATCAAGACACCAATAAATTTTCGGTGTCAAAACAAAATTTGAACCCAAATATTTCGCTTAACAACAAAAATCTTTACTAGGAAAACCAACTAAAACCCACAAATTCTCCCAAAGCTTAAAAAAAGTAACTACTTTGTAGGAAAGGCAGAAAATAAAAGTCACACACTCCAAAATTGAAAAGTAAAAAAGCCTAATAAAAGGTCTGCGTTGTGTGTACTTTTGCCATTTTTATTTCCAACCCGCAACTTCCACCAACCCAACCAAACCAGATTGAAATCTCCGTCAAGCTCAATGCAATTGCCACATTTTACACCTGTCTCCACCATCCGATCTCAATCTTAAACGACACGTGTCAGTCCCCTCCTTAAAGATCAACCGTCCGAACTCACACAAAAAAAAAAAGGAATCAAATCTGGTCCACACTGATATTTGATATTTGATATTTTAAAAGTAGTTGCGAGAAGTGAAACACCAAAAACGCTTCAAAAATCTTCTTTCTCTCTCTCTCTGTCTGGGTTTTGTGGAGGCTGTGAATGTGTTTGTGTGATTTTCATCTCTCATGGCGGCCTCAAAGCTCGTGATTTTCGCAATCTTTCTAGCCCTAATTTTCACTCACATTAGGGCTGATGTTTCAATCGAAGGAGAACTATCGGACAGTGAAGACGAGAACGCTAAAGTCGTCAGATCGGACGGCCCTGATTCCTCTGCTTTGAAGATCGAATTGGACCAACTCAAGTCCAAGATCCAAGCTCTTCGTTAGTTTCCTCCTTACTTTCGAACTTCACAGCTTTTATTTCCAATTTTTTTAATAAAATAAATTTCCTTATTGTTCTGTTTGGTTGATGAGAAAACTTAGCCATTTTTGTTCGTGTTTAAATTTTATCTGTGCGTCGAATTTTACACAGTAAGACTTATGAATTTTGAGGAAATATTGCTTCGGTTTATTGTTGACTGACTACTTTGACGAAGATTTTCTCCAGTTTACGAAGATTCTAAGATTGATTTTAGGAACGATTGGTTTGTTTAATTTCTGTGATAGTGTAACTATGATGGAACAAAATTAACGGTGCTGTGTTTGGTTCTGTAGAAACTAATCTAGGTTTATTTTTACAGTTCTAGGTTTCCTCAGTCTTCTGTGTTTGGTACTATATGACTAATATCATATAGTACAAACAATGTTAATCAGATATTAACCTAAGTCACTGATAAAAATTTATGTTGTTTCTTCTGTTTAAAAAATGTTGTCGTTTAATTAGTTGGGATTAAGGTTTAGTTGAGTGGTTTGAGTATCAGAGTATCACGGTTGAGAGGAACTATAACAAATTGAAATGGATTCTATGTTTGGTTGTGTTGGCTGACAACTTTCTCCATATCTGTTATTGTAGAGTCCCATGTTGATGAGAAATCCAAAGAATTGAAATCAAAGGAAGAGATTATTGTGGCGAAGGAAAAAGTCATTCAAGAAAAGTTAGATAGCATCGCGTTGTTGCAGAGTGAGGTTGCTTCCCTCCAGGTGAGGCATTAACATTGGATTTCCCAAAACCAATAACTTAAATCTGTGTTAAAAAGATTTCTATGTTATTACTTATTGTATATATATTTTTATTTTCAGAAAAAAGGAACGATAGATGTCGAGGAGCGGGTTGGAAAGGCTCATGCACGTGCAGGTGAATTAGAGAAGCAGGTAAGATATTGGCAAGCAAACAATTTACTCTGTTGAAAACCATTGCTGCTATATGATCTCTCATATTTTATACAGGTTGACAAACTTAAAAGGGAGCTAGAAACGCGAAATGAGAAGAAGGAGGACTTCGAAGCACGGGTAAATGAAGCTGAGAAGAAAGTTCAAGAATTGAGTTCGAAACTAGAGAATGTGAGTATTTATTTGGCCAAATTATATATGAAGGACTAACTTGTTATGGCTATGTTTCTCAGCCTTTCCCCAATTTTTGCCTTCTTGAAATATGGTTGCTAGTAGCATACAATGTTACAAAATTTAATCTCCTTTTTAAGTTGTGCTTGTTGAAGTTGTGCATCTTTTTTATAGTATTAAAGGATTGTTGTGCTTTAACATCACAGAATCATGTTCATGGAAGCAAGTCTAAATCTAAACTTGAATGGTGATCTGTTCGAGACACTATCATTTGTCAGATCAAATAGCAATGTTGTTTGCATGTACTTGAGGAAAATTACTTTCTTTTATGCACTCTCGATAAATGAAAAAAAAAAAAAAACTTTCACACCTACTCGAGGAAAATATTCTACTAATTTTATTGAATTTATTCTTTCTTTATACACTCTTGATACTTGAGCAAAATTAGTTTTCCTCTTCCTCTTTGATTTGGTATTTGGAAAACATGCCTTTAGCTTTTCTTCAAAATGATTTTAGAGTTTACTTTTGTTCCCTTCCTCAGTTATTTATTTTTATTTTTGGAAGCCTTTTTGTATAGTTATTTTTTTGACAAACGAGGGTATCCAAACCTTTTTATCTGATTATTTCCTTAAGTGTATGCAACCCTCCCCCCTTCCCCCCCTGGGGGTTGCGCACACGTTGCCCACACACACCAGGTTATTATAGGGAGGGGTGACCACATGTTAACAAGAGGTTTTGAACTTAGGATCTCATGGATATCATGAGGCTTTAGGAACCACTTAGCCAACCCCGTGGGGTTTGTTGTATAGTTATTTACATGAGTGAAGTAACATGGCACCAGATAGGCCTAAAATTCTGTTGCAGAACTCTCTCTCTCTCTCTCTCTCTCTCTCATCTGTTTTACTATTTATTTCTTTGGCTGAATTTGGACATGACTTATGTATCTTCTATGGCATGAATATATCAGTCGTAACAAATTTTGCTATTGAGTGAGTTGGATATAGATCACTAAAACTTCCAAGTGCAAAAATGATTAATCTCCTTTTGAAAATTAAAGTACAGTGCTCAATAAACCAAATTTTGAGTAATCATTCACTAAACATGCTCGTTTTTTAAAAGCGCACTTTCTTTTTGTTAGTTGTAATTGAAGTTAAGAAAATTTGTGAGGTTCCTGTGCCTTTTTTTGGCTAAAAGAGATTCCAAGTGCTTGAGATCAGGTTATTGCATAATAATTTTTTTTTCCATGTAATTGACCATTTATTATGTTACATCTACATATTCCTTTTGTATTCCACTTTACCTTTTTATAAATCACACAATTTGAAATTTGCTTGATATTATCATGTGGGGATGGTTTATGATGTCAAACAATGTCTTCTTTTTACAGCTCCAAAAGACTAATGATGAACAGAAGAGCAAGATTCGGAAATTTGAACGTGCTCTGAAAGTTGCTGAGGTACTTCAGTTAGTGCTTACAAAAAATCTCATTTTATGTCAGATTCTAGGTGATGGTTCTTATGTGTTCCTCTTTTTTCTTTTTATTTTTTATTTTTTAAATTTTAAAGGAGGAAATGATTAAGGCAAAGTTTGAGGCCACTTCAAAATCTAAAGAATTATCGGAGGTAAGAAGTTAAACTGACCTAGTTTGTCATGCTCTCTATTTCTTTATTGCTTATTGATGTAGGACAAATTGCGGAAATTGTTTGTGCACTTGTGGTAGGCTTGGGTTTGGAGGATTTGTGGATTTATGCTTTGGAGCCTTTAGAAAGAGTGGTTAGGGTTCAAGAATGACTAGGGTTTTGTAGAGGAGACAAGTTTTTTTTTTTTTGATAGGGGAAGAGAAGAGACAAGATTTGATTTAAGGTTGTAAAGAGGTATTAAGACACAAAAATGTAAAGAGTTAGGAGTACTCCTTATCAAAAAAATAAAGAGAGTTAACACTCCTACCTTTTTTTGTAAACTAAACCCTAATTGAATTGAACCAAATTCTAATTGAATTAATCCAAATCTCACACACAAAGACCCATAGCTAGATGAAACTTATTAATAATATAAAATTCAAGGCCCACAACAATGACCCACAACCGGCAATTACAGAATTACGAAAATATCCTTATCTCTAGAGTAAGATGATGAGAATGTGAATTCCCAAGCATTTATGCGTTGGAGAGACCATTTCCTATTTTGTGTTGAATCAATTTATAAAGCGCAGTCTGAATTAGGTGAAATCAAAGGGCATTACTTGAATGGTACTTCAGGCACATGCAAAGAAATGATCAAAAGGGCTGTAGTTGCCAAACAAATAAAAAATGAAATAAAATACTAAGAATCTAATTAACTACCATGGATGCTTATTCTTGGGCTTTGCATATTTTTCCTCTTCTATGCTATGGTTGTGCCATCACTTATATTCATGTATGGTTGTTTGTGATTTTAGAAGTTTGGGATAAAATTGATTGATTTTCTCTGCTCTTTTGAACTTGCAAATAGGCTATTTGTATTCTGGGCTTGGAAAGTTTTAGGTTGTGCTTGTCACTTTGTTCCTAACTCTGTTCCATGAAATACTAATTTTTCTATATGCTCTTTGTGGTTTAGAGGGATGCCTATCAAAAATGTATTACCAAAGAAATGATAAAAGAATCCTTAATTTCACGCCACACTGAATTTTTTCTAAGAAAGTTTTAGGTTGTACTTGCTTATATCAGGGTTAAGTTATTGATGATATTTTGTAACTTTTGGGTTTTCAACAATAATAATGGTCTGTCCTCATTGTAACTGAAGGTCGTGGTGGAGGGGTTGGCACTCATCCCCACTGATCACATGAATACTGCCTTGTGGTAGATCCCTTAGGAGGTGATCATGAGCTTTTGAGTTTTTGGTATAGATTTCTTGATTGTCATACCCTTCTCACCACCGTTGGACTGATCACTCACTGCCTTTGGCCTCTGCCACCTCCTCTGAGTCCCCTCCCTTGCAGGTTCCCATGGTTCAGCTCACCCATTGGATTAGGTGGAGAGAGAGATTTGGAGGTGCCTAAAAAATGAAAATGAGAGAGAAAGGGTGTGTGTACGGAGAAGGCACACTGTGATGGCCAATGGGAGGCACCCATGTGTAAAGGAGAAATGTTAAGTGGATTGTTGTTGGTCAGGTTGGGTCTGTGGGTGAGTTTTTCTTACAATGTCTAAACCTGTATCTGAACTGCCGATGTGTAAAAACGACTGGTCCTTGTTGGGCCAGTCAGATGGGTTGGGCTGTTTGGTTTTTAGTGATAGGTTTATGCATTCATGTAATGTTCTGTTAGACACATACTGTAATTCTAGCTGACATCGGAAGAAGCCAATCAATGCATAATATCTTGTATGGTTACTGTTGTTTTCTTCTCTGATAGTTTGTTTGCTACAAAAAAGGTGTTGGAATTTGATTGCAAAGCTAATGCGATTTGTGTCAGGTTCATGGTGCATGGCTCCCACATTGGCTTGCTGTACATTTAATCCGTTGTCAGGTATAGTGCAGTTGTGTTTTGTACAATTGGGTTTCGTCACATACTTATAAAAAAATGGGTTTCTTCACATGAATGCTAAAAATGTTATTTTTTTTGGCAGTCCTCCATGGAGACTCATTGGAATGAGCATGGCAAACCGGCCATGGATATTGTGTTCCAGAAGGTAATTTTTTTTTTATTGCTCATCCATGTTAAATATCACACAGTTTTCTGATTATGTAATGGTGCCATTATTTTGTTTTAGAATTAGTTTGACTTGTTTAATTTTATATTGAATGACTGTCGTCCAGTCTTACTCATGGTTTGTCAACAAATTTGCCTTATGCTTCAAATATGTTCTAGGTCCTGGAGAAAAAGGTCCAAGCTGAAAAGTGGGCTGAACCTCACGTGGAAACAGTTAAAACTGTAAGCTCTTTTTTTATAAGTGCCACTTTTGTGCTTTGTGTGTTTTGGGAATTCCAGTATCTGATTTTTGTTGCCATTTGGTTTTTCACTCCAGATGGTAAAGTGAATTTGTGGTATTGGTAGTTAATTTTTGTTACATGATCTGCTTCCCCTGTTGGGGATTTTGTTTGGTTTTTTATTTTTTACTTTTATTATTATTATTTCTTTATGTTTTGGGGGGGTGGGGGGGTCTTTTTTCTTTGAAAATACATAACTAAACTGGGCATGTATTCTTTTCATTCTTTGTCCTGTCGTTAATACTTGACTAAACTGGGCATGTATTGTTTTCATTCTTTGTCCTGTCACTCGAAGAAATGGATCCCAACTTTAAAGGAGCAGTGGGTGGTGGTAAAAACGAATGCTGAACCACATGTGCAGTCACTAAGCAAGAAAACTATCGAAGTTTTTGAGGCATCAAAGAGTGCAGTAACTCCACATGTTGTCAGAGCACATGAATTTATTGATCCTTACTTTCAGGTATGTATCATATTCTGTGCATCTTTCTTCATCTTTTCTACTAACATGAATCTGAAAGAATTCTTTCGTGTAACAGGAAGCTAAAAAGTTCAGCAAACCATATATTGATCAGATTGCAACTGTGACAAAACCTCATGTTGATACAGTACGAGTTGCTATAAAGCCCTATACAAAAAAAGTGGTTCATGCTTATGGGAAGTTTTTGAAATCTGCAACTACTTACCATCATCAGGTATCAGTTACTGCTGTTCCTTTCCCACTAATTTGAGCTATTTCACTTATTTTAAGTAATCCGCACTCCTCTAAAGTGCTGGTCATCTTTCTGGTGGAATTCAGTCATTAATATTATTTTTTTCCTTTAGGGGTCTGGTGGTAGGTTGCATCAATTACGTGTTTTATCTCTTAATAGGATTGTTGAATGTAGACTTCAAAGCATTTTGAAATCCTTACTTTTTCTTTTTTGGTTTTGTTGGAGACTGCTTTTTTTGGGAAACTGCTAAAACATAGTTGCTATAGAAAAGTGCTTAAGATTAAGAAGTATTTTATGAGATTAGGTTTTCTTTCTTCTATTTTGGTATTATAGCTAAAGTTGGTAAAGCTAGCTAAAAATAGCTGCTGGCTAGAATTGCTTAAGTACTCAATCTTTTCAAACTAATCCCAATTCTAGCATTTTTTTTGCTGATAATTTATTTTAAAGTTACTCAACAAGACAATAACACCCTCCCTTGGGTAAAGTCTTTGGTGCAAGACCCGAATGGGTATATGAAACCTAGCAATAAAAAAATGCCAAGTATTTATGATGGTAATTTTTTTCTTCTCCTCCTCCTCTCTCTGGTTTGGATGTCTGGAATCCCAAAGCATGCTAATTTTTTTGAGATCACATCTCCTTGAGCTGGGACTTCCTTCAAGTTCTTGGTCAGCTGGTTTGTTGCTGCAGGCTGCTGGATTTTGTGGGATCCATGTTATTCCCCATACCCCCCCAAATTCTCCCCCTCTCACATTGTTCTCTCTTAACACACACAGCCACACACGTAAAGAGATGCATGCAGCAAATGGGAGTGGGTTCTTCATGCCTCTTGTGGTTCTGGCTTCATTTGTTAGATGATTGTAAAATGTTGTGCTTGGTCAAATGGCTGTTTTTTTTTGGTTGTAAAGTTGGAGGGAGTTTGTACCTATCAAAAAAGAAGTTGGAGGTAGTTTGCATGGATCAGTATTTTGTCCGCCCTCCTTATGAAATTAAAATTACAATATGTTGATTTCTACTGGTGTTATGCAAAATTAATTATAAGTTCAATTTATTTAATAGATTAATTAGATTGGCTGCTTCATTAGAGTAACTGCTAAATATGATTGATTTCAACTCAGTACTAGAATGTGATGCATTTTTCTTGATTTGACCATGATAGCTATGAGCAATGCATTAGTTTGGATTAATAGGTACTAATATATATGGTGTATACAATATACCATTAAACTGCATATATTAAACTAGCCTCATCACTTGCACTCCGCATGTGCGTTGAGGCTCTCTTTTTTATTATTATTGAGTTTAATGTAATTTTTCAATTTGAATTTATCTATTGTTAGCGAGGTTACACATGAAAGAATTTTTAAGAAACTAAAATTTAGGATTTGAAATGGAGTAAACTGCTGGGTTTAGTGTGTGCTAGTTTTTGGGAAAAAATGTATTAAACGTGCATGAGAATATGTGATATATTTAAATAGAGAGTGCTAATTTTTAGGGAAAAAAGTTTTTCTGTATGGTATCTCATTGCATAGAGGGATCAAATTCTAGAATTTGATTAATATGTCCCCCCAAATTTGTTGGTTGATTAAGGATTCAGGACTCTATATATGGAATTCTGGATATTACTTATATTGCTTCAATTACTCATTACTCTGAGTTAGTAATATATTATGCTATTTTCTTATGCTTTGTTAAGATTCAAGCCACTGTACAAGAGACGTTGAAAAGGCATGAGCTAACAAGACCTCTTGCTACTAGAGAGTTGGAGTGGTTTGTGGTATGTAATGGTTGTGTATAGCCTTTTCTTTTGTGTATTTTGCCCCTGAAATCTAATTATTCATTCTGGGTTTCTCGACACTGAACATGACTTACAAGTGATCCAAATGTTTCAGGCCTCTGCTCTGTTGGCACTGCCCATCATCATACTGTTCAGAATCGGCTCTGCCATTTTCTGGTCAGTTTCTTAATTAGTTCTTTTTAGTTCAGAATTTCTGTGTCTCTGTCTCAATGGGTTCAAACACTTTTTTATTTTTTATATTTTTTAAATGGTTGAATTTTAGTAAACATTATGAATTTTATTTGCCTGCTTTCTGTAGCAAAAAGGCAAAGAAACCTACTCGAAATGGTCATACCAACCATGCACGTCGTAAGGCTAAACGTGGCCATCCAGACAAGTAGACTATGCAAAGTCATCCAATGGTCCTTTTCTGTATTTGTTTCTGGTGGGGGGAGGGGACTATCTAAGGTATGCCTCATCATAATCTTTTGATAAGAGAACTCCATATTTTTGTGTTTCTGAACTCCATATGCCTGATAATGAAATACTTTGCTGTATGCATACTGCATCTCTGTTTATCAGCTTTATAAGAAAGGAGAAGCTTTATTTATTATGGCAGTTTGAGATTTAGAAGCTATTTTTTTGCTCAATAAAGAAATATTAAAAAGGATCAAATGCTGTCAAGAGAGCTAACTCTGAAGTGGAGACGTAGTGCATAAAGTTATCTGGCACAAAAATTAGAACATGGTGGGAGACATTTAGGCTTGTAGGTTTTTTTTTTTTTTGCCCGCTACACAGGCTTGGAAACTTTGATCTATTGAAGAGTTGGTTTATGATTGAACTTCCTTGAATTATTATGATACTTACTGGTTGTGTATATGTATACATCAAGCATTTTCATGTTTAGTTTTGTTTATGTTGCTTGGCTGTATATATGGATTTGCTTTTGTTTTGCTGTCAAAGGCCTATGTTTGATATAACTTAACACAAAAGTTTCTTTTACTGTAGGCTAGAGATGCACTCATTGCACGGGCTTTCTGGGGCTAACTCTCTCCTCTCCTGTGAACTTAGATGTTGTTTTTGAAGATCCTATCCGACAGTGGACTCCGATAATTTTGAAGATCACCCTTTTAATCTATTTTAATTTTTTTTTTTGTGAAGAAATTTGTAGAACTTTTGTCACAATTGATAGTTAGATTTTTAAGAATTATATAAGTTCACGTACCACGGGCAGTGTGTTATTTATGTTGATAGCAGTGTAACCTTATTAGTATTTTTTTTTTATCATAATTTAAATTCTTCCAAGTTCAAAGATCTGTCATTTTCCTCCACAATATATTTTGTTTGTTAGAATAAATTATTTTGTGCCTAATTAGCCACGACAATTACCCATCATAATATATCTATTAATATGTACACTTTTTATTTAGTCAGCCCGAAGGGACAATATAATGATATTGCATATCTTCGTGAATTAGGACCTTCATGAGTGTTTAAGGGCTTGTTTGGGAGGAGGATTTTTGTTTTTGTTTTTGTTTTTGTTTTTAAATAATAATTTTTATTTGAAATATAGTTGATTTAAGGGCTCTTACTTTTAAAAACAATTTTCAAAATACTGAAAACAAAAAATAAATAGTTGGGATTTGGGAGAATTTTTTTTTTTTTATATATATATATATATTTATGTATGTATGTATATGTGTGGATAATGATAAGGGAATAGAGTTTATGAATTTATTTATTTTTTTAAAATTTTATAATGATAAGTTTCAAATTTGAAATATGAGATTTTTTTTATAATAAAGATAAGCTCCTTAATTTAAAGGATAGAAGAGTTTAGAAAAATTTGTAGGGTCTATTGTTTTTAATTTATTTACAACTATGCCATTAAAAATATTTTGTTGTATCTTGAAAATATTTTCTCAGCTGATTTCAAAACATGTTTTGTATAAGGAAAATAGGATACAATCTATTTAGAGGACACAGCCAAACAATATATTCAGCAATAATGGGGATTTATATTCAGCTGTTTACGTCGATATGGAATGTAATTGACAACTACTCAACAATGCTTGTGCCTTATGGGCTTGTGAGTTGTGGCTGTTAATTAGAACAGAAATAAGAATTGGGAAAATCCTCTCACACATTGTCTATACTGAAAATGTGAGTACACACTGAAAGAATTTTTAACTAGCAGGCTCAAGATGACCCACCAGACCAGAGCCACGTCTCTAGGATAGAAAAATAAAATAAAAAGAAAAGAGAAAAGAAAATAGTTAAAATATGGATTTGTAATGGGCCACAATACCAGTTCGGAACTAGGATGCTTGTTTGGTTCTCGTTTAGGATGTTGAGGTCGTGTTTTCATAGGTTATTTTTTATTTGAAATGACAAATTAGGTTGTTCTTACCTGAAATTTGTAAGATTTTTTAATTTATTTTAAAAATATTTTTCCAGATGTATGATGATATTCTCTGTATCAATTTTATTTACATAACACGTTTTATATGGATAAATCTAGTCTGCATTATCATTTTTGTTAACTTCAATTTAAATTTAAAATGTAGGAAATGTGGTGCGCAAATGATATTTTTCTTACTAAAACTTTATATCAATGGCATGAAGTTTGCTACCTATTGGGTCTTGTCAACGTATTTTATCATTAAATTATATGTTCTCTCTATATTTATTATTAATTCCAAATTTTATGTCAATGGAAAGAAATTTACTAGCTCATTAATAAATTTATGTACTTAAAAGCATAGAAATTTTAAAATGTTAATCATATGACTCTTTTGCTTGTGGAACAAGTCTTTTCCTTATGGGAAAGATACTCATTAATGCGTGTATATTCTAGAATTCTACTCATTTTGGGACTCAACAAACTAGGGCTAATTGTGTGTCGCAAGTATTTTCCATTTAAGGTTCCTTGGAGACCACATAACAATGGGCTGGATGCCTACGTGGCCGTTCGGTCCATACATGCCATGTCTGTCCGTGCCACATTTGTCCAGAAAGCTCCGTCATGCATAATTTTTCCTCTTTAGTTGCCCCCTTCACCTTATGGGTCTGTGATCTCGGAGTGGAAGGACCCGTGGGGTGACGGTTCGATTTGGATCTTGAGAGACTTGTTAGTCTTTGACAGGCTGGTCTGAAATTATTTATGGCGCAAGGGACTTAAATTTTGACCAAGGCACTTTTGGGCGACTTGGTTCGTCCGTCCTCTCGTAGGTAGGAAGACTTAGAATTTTCACCAAGGCACTTGCGGGTGGCTTGGTTCGTCCTTTCACCCGTAGGTAGTAGGACTTAAATTTTGTACCAAGGCACTCGTTGGTGGCTTGGTTCGTCCTTCTCTACTCGTAGGTAGAATGACTTTAAATTTTGACCAAGGCACCCGTGAGTGACTTGGTTCATCCTTCCACTCGTAGGTAGGACTTAAATTTTGACCAAGGCACTTGTGAGTGACTTGGTTCGTCCTTTCACTCGTAAGTAGAAGGACTTAAATTTTATACCAAGGTACATGTCAGTGACTTGGTTCGTCCTTCCATCCGTAGGTAGGACTTAAATTTTGTACCAAGGCACTTGCTGGTGGCTTGGTTCGTCCTTCCACCCGAAGGTAGGAAGACTTAAATTTTGACCAAGGCACTTGTGAATGACTTGGTTCGTCCTTCCACCTGTAGGTAAAAGGACTTAAATTTTGTACCAAGGCACTTGTTGGTGGCTTGGTTCGTTCTTCCACCCGAAAGTAGGAAGACATAAATTTTGACCAAGGCACTTGCTGAAGCGTTGGCATTTGTTTTATGCTTATATGTAGGATTGGGCATCCTTCTGCACGGTAGGCCATTATACACTGCCCCCGAGACGCGTGATGCCCGAACTTTCAACCTTCAAGATGCATTGTAGTTCTCTATTAGCGTCCCATTCTTAAGGTATTTTATCCGTTTTTTTTGGGTCATGGACTTGCCGACGTGACAGAGTGTTACCTCGTCATCAAATATATATTTTTTTTTTTGGTCCGTCCCTTTTGGGTCATGGATTTGCCTCGTCAAATTTTTTTTTTTATTTTTTTATTTTTTTTTTTGTGTCCGTCCACCTTTGTTCATGGACCTGCATCAGTCCATTTTTTTTTTTTTTTTTTTTGTCCGTCCACCTTTTTTTCATGGACCTTTGTTCATAGACTTGCATGCATCCATCCTCTTTTTTTTTTTTTTTGTCCGTCCACCTTTTTCCATGGACCTTTGTTCATGGACCTGCATGCATCCGTCCTTCTTTTTTTTTTTTCTTTTTTTTTTTGTCCGTCCACCTTTTTCCATGGACCTGCATGCATCCGTCCCCCTTTTTTTTTTTTGTCTGTCCACCTTTTTCCATGGACCTTTGTTCATGGACCTACATGCATCTGTCTTTGGGTTGTCATTTTTTGGTCGTGGACTTGTTGAGGTGACTAAGTGTTACCTTGTCACCTTGTTGGTCGTCCACTTGGGGTCATGGACTTGTGAGGTGACTAAGTGTTACCTTGTCATCTTGTTGGTCGTCTACTTGGGGTCGTGGACTTGTTGAGGTGACTAAGTGTGGCGACCATCCACCCATAGTCGACTTTGATCATACGTCTACCTATAGGTGACTTAGCGTAGTGACCGTCTATCCGTAGACGACTTTGGCTACGCGTCTACCCGTAGGTAACTTAGTGTAGTGGCCGTCCACCCTAGGCGACTTGGCCATGCGTCTACCCGTAGGTAACTTAGTATAGTGACCGTCCACCCGTAGGCGACTTTGGCCAAGCGTCTACCCGTAGGTAAGTTAGTGTAGTGGCTGTCCACCCGTAGGCAACTTTGGCCATGCGTCTACCTGTAGGTGACTTAGCGTAGTGACCGTCCATCCGTAGGCGACTTTGGCTACGCGTCTACCCGTAGGCGACTTTGGCCATGCGTCTACCCGTAGGTAACTTAGTGTGGCGACCGTCCACCCGTAGGTGACTTTGATCATGCGTCTACCTGTAGGTGACTTAGCGTAGTGGCCGTCCATCCGTAGGCGACTTTGGCTACGCATCTACCCGTAGGTAACTTAGTGTAGTGGTCGTCCACCCTAGGCGACTTTGGCCACGCGTCTACCCGTAGGTAAGTTAGTGTATTAGCCGTCCACCCGTAGGTGACTTTGGCCACGCGTCTACTCGTAGGTAACTTAGTGTAGTGACTGTCCACCCGTAAGCGACTTTGGCCATGCGTCTACCCGTAGGTAACTTAGTGTAGTGGCCGTCCACCCGTAGGCGACTTTGGCCATGCGTCTACCCGTAGGTAACTTAGTGTAGTGGCCGTCCACCCACCTTGAGAGGTGATGTTTTGAGCTGATGCGTTGTACAAATATTCCTTGTCTATTGTCCCCCCTTCCAAGTTTGCCTTCGCTACTTGAGTTGATCATCTCTCAGATTGTTCGTCACCCTAGCGACTTGGATGGTCGGTACTGCCTCGGAGATATTGTAGAAGGGTAGGCGGTATTGGTTGTTCGCTTTTTTTTTTTTTAATCGCAAGTAGAGAAAATATTCTTCAGGCATTCGGTATTCTAAGGGTGAGGTAGCTTCTACCCATCAAGTCTCTCTTGTGGGGTGTTTGTCGTCCAAAAGGAGCCTTTTTCGTGGAGAATTGGTCTTCCGTCTTACTGGGTTGCTCCAGTTCGCTACAACTTCCCTTGGCCTACAAGGATCTCTATTTGTTGTTTCAGATCATAACACTCCTTCGTGTCATGTCCATGTTCATGGTGGTAATGTCAATATTTGGTGCTTTGATCGCTTGCTTGGATCCCTATTCATCCTCCTCGGCCATTCCAACATGGGGTTGTCTTTGATAAGTGTAAGTATATGGTTGGGTCGGTTGTTAGAGTGTCTAGGCCTCTTGCCTTCTCTTTGGCCAATCGTTCGTCGTCCTACAGTATTTTAGTCGTCAGTCTTACTTCTCTTCTATTTGCTCTTCCCTTCTGTAATATTTCGAAGGGGTGGATAGTGATCATGCGATAAGACTTGATGTTCTTGCGGCTGCTTAATTTGCACTTTCAACGCTTGGTTTTGTAGCATAAGGGCTTTATTTTGTTGAGTAAGTCGCTTGATCGCAGCCGAGAGTGTCTGCAGTTGCCATTCTACAACAGCGGGGGGATTTCCAGTTTCTTGGTTGGCTGGTGCCATCAATCGAGTTTGGACTGTACGACCTTTTGTCTCAGGGATAAAGCAATGACTGATTACTCGTACTTCCCACAGACGGCGCCAACTGATGATGCCTAAAAAAATCACCAGTGAGCCACACGGTTCCAACACGTTCGTTACCAGACCTGCCTAACACAGAAAAAGAAGAAGATCTTACAGAGAGTACCGGTGTGGTACCGGCCAAAGACCCTCCGAAGGTTAAGTCAGAAGAGAGCTCCAACAATGCTAGAGAGTATGAGCTTTAGAGAAATTGTGTGTACCTTTTTCTTGAGGGTCTTTGGGTTTTTATAGTCGCGTAGGGCCAGACTTTTTTGCTTGCGGAACAAGTCTTTTCCTTATGGGAAAGATACTCATTAATGCATGTATATTCTAGAATTCTACTCATGTTGGGACTCTACAAACCAGGGCTAATCGTGTGTTGCAAGTATTTTCCATTTAAGGTTCCTTGGAGACCACATAACAATGGGCTGGATGCCTACGTGGCCGTTCAGTCCGTACATGCCACGTCTCTTTGTGCCACCTTCGTCCAGAAAGCTATGTCATGCATAATTTTTTCTCTTCAGGTTGGATAAGTAATTGTAAAAAATGCAATTATCATTCATTGAATATGACTAGATATGAAAATTCTACGAAATCAAAGAGTTCTTTTTTGACTCTGCTTAGTGCAAAGCCTAAATCTCATTATATTGTCATACTTGCACGCTTATCCTAACCGAAAACTTTATATCCGAGGACTATACCCTCCTCGGACAGAATCACCGGTCCTATGTGCGAATCTTTTGAAAGTAGAATGCTTTGATAGCTGTCACATTGCTCGGCCCATGAGACCTCCTCGGACCAAGCCCACGGCCCAAGATGCGTGACTCTTGGTTATTTGTCCCCACATATATATATATATATATATATATTTAGATACATTCTTAATAATATCTAATTAGCTTGAGATTGGTTGAGCATTGTAAATTTGTGAGTATAAAATTTATAATCCAAACAATGAGTTTCATAATATTTATTGAATTAAGAAGTTATTGGAAGGCATAATATTAATTAATGCTATGTTTGGAGGGAGAGGAGAGTAGAGGGGAAAAGAGTAGTGGGGAGGAAAGTAGAGGGGAATGGTTATCCTCCACCTTGTTTGGATGTTTTTAAAATTAAGTATGGGGGGAGAATAATTAGCCTTTTCATAATTTGTAATTTTGTTAATATGGTAAGGGTAAATTTGGTAATTCATTTGGTCAAGCATTTCTACGCTTTACTCTCCTTCTAAATCTCTCCAATTTTGGAGAATTAAAAATGAGGGGTTAGAAGTAGTAAAAACCCCTCCAAACCCATCCAAATCCTTCCCCTTGCTCCCTTAAAAAACATCCAAACAAGGTAATTTAACTTACTCTCCCTTTCTCTACTCTACTCTCCTCTACTCCACATCCATCCAAACAAGCTATAAAAGTAATACCTACCTATATATGTTTTTTATACATAGAAATCTCAGAGTTATGTTGGACGAGTTTATATTCTATAAAGATTTCCTTCCTATAAAACCCCTTGTGTTACTGTACACCCTTCAATAAATCTTATCATATTAGATTTTCAAAATGGTAAAATAAATAGTTTTACATGCAAATAAAATCATAATAAATATTTATTAATTACCATAACTATCAAATGGAATTCATAGAAAAGAAACAAAAGTACAAAACCATAAAAGAGTGAGAAAGAGAAGAAAGGCATTAACTAAACTTTTCCTTATTACTAAGAAGTAAGAACCGCATACAGGTTGAATTTTTATATGTATTTATATTGTTTAATATTTATTCTCTTAGATACCTACCTCAGAAAAATCCCATGAGATTAGTCTCAATAAAGGCACTTTAAAAAAAAAAAAATTTTTATATAGATGTGATAGGAATTGAACGTATGACATCCTACTCATAATGTCAAATTTTCCACTAGTCCCTACTTACTACTAGTAGTTAATATAGTAAACTTCCATTGCATAAACCATTCACCTGCAAATGCATAGTAGTGTTACAATGCTTGGATAGCTAGGTTTCTTGATAATCTTTTTAAACACGTACGGTTATTGTATCACTAAATTTAATAAATCCCTAATCGAGAAACTTTTGACTTCCATTGCTGGCTATTACCAATCCACAATGTGATTGTCGAGGATCAACCAAATGTGTACTTAAACAGAAAAACAGAAGTATTTCTATGATTGCAACCCCTTATCTATTCTACATTTATCATAGACTGGACTAATATCCTCTATCCCGAATTCTCTCCCACACTTAGTAGGGAGGCCAGTAGTTATCTAGATCCATGCAATGGTCCATGCCGATATACCTATTGCCAGGTGCGTTTGAATGATTCATTTGATCCCCACCATAGACTGCAGTTTCTGCAGCAAGAGAACTACTAGTCATCATGGAGGAATTAGCTACATCTTGTTGATGCAATCCTAGAGGAGGTTGTGCTGGTGCCATGGGCCTCAAGACTTGTTGTGTCGCTCCACCTCCAAGGTTCAAATTTAACCCTGATATTGTGAAGCACCCTCCTCCTAGTTGTAGTGGATAGTTCATCTGGGGTTGCATTTGCTGCAGGTTGACACTAGGTGATCCGGCGCTGCTGCCTCTAAAAACCCTCGTGAGTTCTGCTAGTTCTGCATTGCTCATGTAACTCTTTCCGTAAGGGAACTGGCCAGGATCTCCCAGCTGCATCATTGGTTGTGGTACAACACTAGGACCTATTTCCAGGTTGTAGGGATTCACTGCTCTTGATTGGGTTGAGGGAAATTTTTTTGCTCCAGCACTTTTCTGGAACACACGGCAAACCACCCATTCATCCTGCTGTACACAACAACAAGCTCACGTTATAAATTTCATCTGCTACAGAATCCATATACAATACGTGGTGTTCTGAATATAAATTCAAAATAAGTATGATATTATTTTTTCATTTGATACTTACATATTCATTTTTTGCTTCTAATTAATGAAATACAACCTTTTTTTTTTCCATGTAGTTATTTGTACCTAGTTTTTTAATCAGCTTTTACCAGTATTTTTTTTTTAAAAATGTTTAACTAAATAGCATCTGCTAATTAGATTAATTTGATGTGTTAGTATATAATATAATATAATTTTAGGAAATGATTAAAGGTTATTTATTATTATTTTATTGGATATGAAGAAAAAAGGGTAGTATGGCAGTTACAGAGACGTACTTGGGCGTAATCATAGTAATCCATGGACTACATACATGCTATAACCCTATGGAAACAAGGTGCGCTTGTTTCTAGAGGTGTGTTAGAATTTTTAGAACATAGAGAAAAATCATTGAATAGATACTTGGTAGAAAGCATTGAATAGGTACATCTTGACTGTAATAAACCTTTGTTACAATGACCCATTGACTTAGAGTACCTCTAGGGTTACTTTACTTGTAGTATAAGTAAAGTTACTACAAGTGGAAATAATATTATTTTATTAGCACTATAAAATATAGTTATATTATAATGAAATTAAACTAGGATTATGGACATGACCTTGACTTGGATTGAGTTTTGATATTTTAAACATTGCCCTCAAACCCAAGATGGAAGTTTGATGTCACCTTGAATTTGGAATGTAAGATTATTAGGAAATATGATCAAGATGGAATAGATTGGATGTACAAAAGACCATACTCAATGTGGAATGTAATTTGTGAAACATATGTTGGCGGTAGCAAAAGGTGATGATCGACAATTGACGGTGGCCGGAGACAGCTACTATGGTTGGATGATGGTTGCACCAATGACCATAATGATGACATAAGTAAATGAAAGTTTCATGGGTGGTTGGATGATAACAATATTGACAATCGAATGATGACATTTTGAATTATTTCCCCTACCTCCAAGAAGGCTCTTAAAATATTAAGTTAGTATAAATCCAACCTAATTGAAATCTTAAACAGTTTCACTAAAAAAATTGTTATAAATGTGTCTAATAATCATTGAAAATTGATTTTCCCAACAACTTGAGGTTTTAGTTTTTATAAATCAGTATCCCGCACAATAATTATAATATTAAGTGAAGTTGAAAATTTTCTTTAATAAATTAGATTTCATTATTATATACTTCAAAACATTTATTTTATTCTTGTCATATTGTCATATTATAATTTTATGTGAATTAGCTATTATCATTATAGATTCTCAAAAAAAAGAAGAAGCTGCTATTATCATTATTAAAAGAGATATTAATGAAACGCAAATACAAAACCCCAATATATATATATATATATATATCAATACTTATTAATATTTAAATATCCAAAAAAAGAAAAAGGCCCGGACACTGAAGATATTTTCTTTGGCCTATAACCTATGATTATGACCAAAAAAAAAAAAAAATACCGTATATGATCCATCATTTTGCTAATTTCACATAATTGACCGTGAAGATATCAAGAGGAAAATAAGTTGAAAGAGAAGAATTCTGTTGCAATATCATGCCTGAGCAATCAATTTTACCTTCAGCTTCAGCAAAATAAAAGGGGCTCAGATGAAGCATATAGATTTCATTTTAAGTGATCTTTTGCTACTTTTTTCTTAAGGTTCTTCCAAGTACGTCCAGTGAACACATGTAGAATTTATTTAAACATATCATTATAAATTTATTCAACCAATTTTTGTGCACTTATAAAGGTCAAAGCAATTAAGCTTGTCTCTTCCAGTTGCGTCGTAGTGAATTAAGGATGATCATTTTTCTTTTTTCAACAAATAGGATTTGAATATTTGGGAGGATTTTATAATGGTTTGTAACACACAAAAAGTCAAGAAGCCTGTGGTAATATAGGATATTTGTTGGGTTCCAGTTATTGGGAGGGTATTGATACAGATTAAATTCTGACACATACCCTAATCTTTGATTAACCAAAAAAAGTGGTGCGGGAATAATTATCTCATATGTTACCTTGGAATTTCTAAAGGCAGCTCTTGAGTGGATGCGGTATTCATGCATGACCCAGTTGGTTTTTTCTCCTCTAGGAGCTCTCCCTCTATAGAAAACCAATGTTTTCTTCATTCCAACTAACTCTGACGTTTGGCTGTTGAAGATCTCTTTGTCTTTCCCTGTGGTCTTCCAGTAACCAGTGTTTGTGGCTCGGTTTGTTCTCACACCAGTTGGGTATTTCCGATCCCGGAGGCTGAAGAAATACCATTCTTTTTCTCCCATTTTTGCCTTCCCTAATAGGCATAACCAGTTGAAAAAACAGATAAGAGAGGGATTCGGTCAAAATTAGATAAGAATTTTGTTCAAGTTTGTTGAAGAAAAAAAAAAAAAAAAGAGTCAAGAAATCTGTTCTCCACATCACAAGAAATGAAGACAAAATTTTTCTTATATTATAAATTGCTAGTTTTTTGCATGCTATTGCTAGCTAGTATATTAAATTTAATAAGAATTAAAAATATATTCATCATTTGCTAGCCTTCTTGGAAGAGAGCAAGCATGTGGGAAACCCTAAATTGTCCTTGATGAATGAATATATTTAAATATGAACTACTGTTTTAAAAAAAAATCCTAGATCAAAGTTTGCATATTTTCAGGGAAGCATGGTCAAAATCCTTGAACCAAATTACTCATTTAATAAAATAAAGGAAATCATGATGAAAGTTGTTTAAGATTGGTTTTTATTTGTAGGTGTAAAACTACATGATCAAAACTATCCTTAGAACTAGTCCTGAACCAGTCCTAAAATTTTGATTGATGCTGAGATGATACTGCATGCAATTTATAAGACAGGGTTTTAGGTTACAACTACGTATATACCTGGAAGTTCCCATGGCTCGCATTTGTTAAGATCAACATCACCGATTGCCTTTCCTGTGAAACTGGCATCTGATAATTTGTTTATGAGATAGTATGTGATTAGTTCTTCATCAGTGGGATGGAATCGAAAGCCGGGTGGAAGAGTTTCCTCCTTAGCATGATCTTGATCTGCCATCTCCTTGCTTTGTTCTTTCCCTTTCTGACTACTTTGTAGCTTCTGTACCAAAGAAAAAGTGACATGAAATGAATTGTTTAGTTAAAAGTCTAGAGCCCCAAGAAACCATGGAAAGTTGAAGATGGATCTCTTTTTCTTGATATGATGCCCTATAGGGCATCATATTTCTTGCTTAATGATGGCACTTGAGAGTTAAAAACTTTTCAGGAGCTAAAAAGTAACTTACTTGCATGGAGAGAAGACGGATAAATCTTCGATTAGGTTTTGATGTATGTCATATCGTTTATTGACAAAAAAGTATTATAGGTGACTTGAGGGATACTAGATAATGATGGTACAAGAGTCTAGGGAGCTCACTGATCACCATGCACAAGAAATTTGGGAATTTAAGCTAAGGATATGTGAAATGAGGATGTGTTTGTGAAGCTCTCACCAACTATGGGTCTTCTCATACAAGCCACTTTGGCTTCGTCAAACAATGCTTTTAATTCTAATATTCTATGATTGTAATAATAAATAGACATTTGGAAGTACTATTTGGGCTTGCATGCAAAAAAGACAAAAGTCCCGTACACCATGCCAGCTGCCAACATACCACGTGGGTCTTCTTACCAATGGATGCCTGCCACATATCAAGTCTCATGGAAAATATTGAGCTACACACTCAATTTCATAACATATTCGAGCCAGCGGCGCTACACTTTGTTCAGGTAGTTCAAATTTTTAAATTTTTTATTTTATTTTATATATAATATATATTTTTTTGTTAGTTTAATACTTTAATTTATTATTAAAAATATTATTTTTGCACACCCTGACTTAAATTTTATATACCTTTATTACAAGTATTTTCAACTCTAAAAGTAAGAGTAAATATTTGTGAATTGAAAGTGTCATTCTTTATTATAAATTTATATTATATGTGTGTGAGTATGTTAAATATTGATTGTGTGCATTACTTTTTGTTATAATGTAATTTGTGTAAATAATGATGTGTGTAGAAGTTTGTGTATATAGTATAAATATAAGGGAAATGTTTTGAGATCACTTTCATTGGAAATATAACAATTTCCCTAAGGACATCCGTTAACATGACCCTAAATATAATATAACTTTATATAATTTAGTAATTCGGAAATAGAAAGGGTTTGTTGCATGTGTGTGTATTGTTATCATGTTATAATAACTTTTTGTTATAAAGTCAGAAAAATTCAAGAAAAAAAATTTGTAAAATTAGTGATTATTCAAGTATTTGATTGGTTAAGTAAACACGTAGTGTATTATTTATGTATGAATGAGTGTAGTTGTGTGCATCAATAATTAATACAAAGCCAATGAGTTGAGTTTATTCATTTAGTTTAAAATATTTTTATAAAAACAAAGACAAATAAATAATAACAACTGCATAAAATAAAAATAAAAATGTTAGACAAACTTAACAAAATAAAATGGTCATAGCTAACCACAATGACAATAAATACTCATAATGAACTATCATATAACAATTCAAAATTTGAAAACTTGTAAAAAAAAATTGTAAATTAACTTCATTTTTTTTTTTTTGTCGATAACTCGATATATCCAAGTTCTCTTTTTATTAAATTTTTTTTCATTTAAGTTTTTTAGTGATCCCCTTAAACAAAATTCCTAGAGCCGCCACTGGTTCGAGTATCAACTTGTGATTAGATTATAACATTTACGCATGAGATTATCACAAGTATTAGGTGGAAAGCAGATTTAGATAAATCAATTACAAATTGACACTTAAGCGTGTTGTTAATTTGGATTAGGCCTCACTAAAGTTTTCCAAGAATTATTAGGGAGAATCACATGCACGGACAAGAATGAAAATTAGGAGAGGGTTGGGGATGGGTTCCCTAGAGTCCAAACCACAGAAATATTATAGTGATTATTTAACGGGAGGGCACTTCATTTTCCCCTAGACCATTCTCCTGGATTCCCTTCCCCTATGTTCTTTTTGTTTTGGCTCCTTTAATTCGTGTATATGTATATTCTTTATGAAGCTTTCATTCTTAAAACAATCTCATTTGCATGCTTAAAAAAATAAATTAACAATTTTATTTTATTTTATAAGCTTTGTTTTTTTTTTAAAATTTTTTTTATTTATTTATGGGTATATCGTATATATGTATACCAAGATTTAGTTTATCATCTTATTATTCTTTTCTTACCTATGCCTTATCATTATATACACCATGGGAGTATATAATACTCTATTAGCTTGTTTGCATGCATGTCCAAATTCGAAAGTAAAGTAGAGACCAAATTTGCGAGTGAAATTGTCCCTTACAAACACACACACACACCTAGAAACAGCACACGTGCAAGGGGGCATGAATATGAGCACTTATCCTATGTGATGATGTAATGCGTTACAACTTCTAACCAATCTATAACATCATGTATTTTCTCATATCTTGACCCACTGTGGTGACGGCTTTTTATTAATGTTCTCATTGATGCCTTCAATAAAAATCATAGCATTTTTCTAAGAGGAAGTCAATAATCTTTAGTATACTTGGTCAATATTAATTGTCTTGGCCAAACCACTTTAAAAACAAGCAGCCGCAGAAAAAGTATGGCAGAATGAGAATGGAGACCACTTTAAACTAATCTTCTTCTATTTTTAGAAGTGATACAAATAACCTAAAGATTGTTATTTGTTAGAAGTAAGTGATTAAATGATTAAATTTACCATATTTCAATAATTTAAACTTTTGGAATAATCGGTAATTTAACATTGAATCAGAGCGGGAGGTCCTGAGTTTGATTCTTGTCTCCTCCACTCTACCTCCTATTTAAATTCCCACATGTTGGGCCTTACCTATTAAAAGGTAGTTTCGGCTCACATGTGAGGGAGAGTGTTAGAAGTATGTGGTTAAATGATTAAATTCACTTATCTCAATAGTTTGAACTTTTGGGACAATCGATAATTTAACAATATTTAGCTTTATATTCTGTTATAAAAATATAATACAAAAAATCATCTATTCATCAATTTTTAACATTTAATCACAAAAAAATCACTGAGGTCGTCCGATGACCTTGTGTTATCAGCAAGCCATCAAAGAAAAAGATATAATTGTTCAAGTACATTCAACACATTAAATGATGACAGTTATTCATCGACCTTAGACTACCATAAATATAATGACCGTTACACTCAAGGTAATAATCACTTCTAATTATGTACAATAACTACCTCAATCACCTATAAAAAGGACAATCTATCCCACTTACTAAGGTATGAGAAAAGTACTACAAAATACTATTTACATATAAAATATATGAATTGATACTAACTCAAGTATTGGAGGTTCTCCCATTAGGGCTCACCCCAATGTTATCTTCGGTCAGCTTTATTTTTCTTGTAAATCTTTAAAGACCATCAAAAGTTTTGGATTGAACGAGTAACCTAACTGATGATTTTTAACATCATCAATATGTATTACATAGACTAATGCCTAATATACAATAGAGATAACAAAAATTCCTTAATGCTAAGTGTCACATTTGCGCTTGCTTCACCTTCATGTGTGAGGATATTGTATATAACACATGCTATACACAATAATAAATTGTTGCTTAGTCGCATAATAAGTTATGAAAGTACCCAGTAAAATAACCCATATTACTAGACCCATTCTTTCTACTCCTTTTTTTTTTTTTTTTTTTAAATTTCCCCGATTGCTTTAGTCATGAAAGTACCAAGTAAAATAACCCAATAACTAGACCCATTGTTTCTACTTGTTTTTCTTTTTTGAGTTTTTTTTCCATTACCTTTTTTCTTTCCTCTTCCAGCAAAGATTTCGTGCTTGATATTTTTTTCATCACGTGGTATGCTTTCTTGTTTGACTATAATCAAAGAAATTATATTTCATACGCTTGCTACCAAAAAGGAAGTTACAAGCAATCTAAAACTGTCCGTCTATTATTCTCCTCATAAAAACACTTGGTAACAATACATACGTAATGCTTGAGAATCCAATATTGCATGCCCTTTTGATTCTTGATAGGCTAATTTTCCAGTGATATGGTGGTGAAAGCGTGAAGCCAGGGGCGTTTCTATCCCTATGGCCACGTTTTTTAAACGCGGCCTTAGAACTGTTTTTTCGTAGTGCCTTATTTATTCACAGGAAGTATGTAAAGCTATAGATGATGCTCGAAAGTAATGATACAAATACACACAATTTCGTAGGGCTAGCTTGGCTCCTCTTATTAATTCTGAACTCAAAAAAAAAAAAAAAAAACCAAGTCCGTTATTAATTCTGCTAACAAAATGTCAGTCATGCAAATGGAAAGAAAATGTTTTACATGAATTCAATGGAGAAACTTTTTTATAGTCAAATAATGTTGTTATGTAGTTCAAGTGATAGCCCAATGCCATGGTGTTCTATGTATGGGGTTTGAATCCAACTTCCATTTCTTTCCGCCTAAGTAGCTACTTATCTATAAAATGATAATAATGTCGTTACTAAATATATTATGGATCAGTTATAATCCTTTTCTAGGAAATCAATGGATGATTGAGTCTGTTTCCTTGGGCAATGAAACGAAAGGATTTTGGAAATTAAACCAGCCTCATGTTAGTCATATATCTTTATATATATGTTTGTGTTTGTTTTGAAAGCTGTTCAAAAATCCGACTCTGGGACATATCACATAGTATTAGTTAGGCATACTATGGCAAATTTATCAAACAAGTGTAGATGTGATTGGGGACAAGCCTTCCCTATATGTATATGTATATGTTTATGTTTGTGTATAAAATTTTTCTTCATGTTCAGATTCATTTTTTCCAAAAGATACTTTCATTAACTACTTCATAAAAACTATGACAACGCCCTTCAATCAGTCATTATTTCTTGATGGTGCATCTAGAAACACCCTTACTCACTTGCTTTTAATTTCCAGGCAATAATGATTCGGTGTCTTCTTCACGTCAGCATGACAATTTTATGCATTATGTTAAATATATTTTTTTGCAGCTTTCATCAATCAGAAGAAAAGAGTCAACATATACAGATGTATGACAGTGTGAGGTTTACTAATTAGATTATAGATGATCACTAAATCAGGTTAACAAAATTTTACTTAGTTTTTTCTTGGATTAACATATATGTGTATGTTTGATAACTAACCCTATCTCTAAAGTGTATATCTCACTTTTACGTATTCTTTAAGTGCATTATTTGTCGGAAAATTGGGCTATAATTTAGTCATTTGGATTTCGTTGATTTTTTCTAAGGTAGGTTAGTTATGATTTTGGAAAGATTGGGAGGTTTAGAAGTGAATTATTGAACAATGGGTCTGCAAAAAATATAAACAATTGCATTAGTAGCAATCGATCACAATCTTTTGTTTACTTCTTGAACACTTCAAATATCATGTTTCAAAAGGGTCATGATCACGCTTATTTTTCGCAGAGGACCCCCTAATCTTTACTGCAACTTGATTGAAGCTGTATAGTGTAGAGCAAAAGGGTCTTTATCAGGCTTACATGCTTACTGTACACATTTTTGGAAATAGAACAAGGAGGTAACTCAGATAGATACTGGAACTGATTTAGGCTGTCTACTCATCAACTCAAAGTCCAACCTTGCTTATATATATGCAAAGAGTACATAGATTATATCCATGTAAAAAACCTGTAATAGAACTATAGAAGTTACAAAGTTCTGCATTTGTGCCCATTGATAATTATTATCCACATAATATCTACTGCTTGAAGGATCTCAAAGTGAACGGAATCCAGAATAATTGGGCTACAATTAATTAGGATTTGGAAGCACTAATTAATTACAAGGTAAATTCCATTAAAAAAAAAAAAGTAGTTTTATTTTGGCATAAATGCATTGAGTAGTACTTATGAAGACACTGAAAATAAATTTAACAAAAATTTTCATAGAAGTTAATTGTTTTAGTGTAGGTTAAGTAGGTATACTGATAGAGCACAATATATATATATAACCAAGCTATAAGTAAAGATTTACAAATAAAAACGTCAATAACTCTTAGATCAGCTAATACTTTTCGGAAATGTATCAAGGTTCAAATCCCCTACCCTATTTAAGATGTATAAAAAAGATCAAATAAAAACAAATATATCGTGTATTGGACTGAGTAAATATTGTCTGCCTAATTACGCGCATACGTGATTCCTTCTTCATCTTACCGGCGAATTATGTTCAACATCTCCTATCAAAGAGTATTTCTTAAGTTTTCTTATTATAATCGGTGTAAGAAATAATCACTCATGGATCGCAGAGGTAGATTTTTGTCAGAAAGTACTAACTGTGAAGACTTCAAGGAAGACAAGAACAATTTCGCCAAGAAAGACCAGCTTAATTACTTGTCATCCAATTTAAACTATAAAAAAACTCTCTTAAGAGTAAAAATTTATGTCTTGAATCTCTTTGGAGTGTATCTATCTGATTAAAAGTTAAACTGACCACTGATTGAGAAACATATTCGAGCTTATAAAACTTGAAATTTACTCTACGGTACCTTTGTATATACAATTAGGGTTTTTGAGAACTACATGATGCTAATAATCATGGTTAACTCCACAAATAACTTAAATTGTTGCACTTTTTTGGGTGGAAGGGTGCACCTTTTCTAAAATCTTGTTGACATGGATTTTGTCCTGAAACATGACACGGTTGAAAATCTTGTTATATAACCAAAATAATAAAGTAAGGTTACGTATTCATTTTTCTAGACACCATATAATAAGATTTTATTATAATCAAATTGCTTTGTAGTGACGATCATAAGATACGAGTCTTATCACCTTTTCTGAGGAGGATATTCACTTTTGAAAATTAAAGCTATATTTTACGAAAATTTCGTCAACTCTCATTTCGAGTGGTTGATAGGTATTATATACTCACGAAGACGCTAAAGCGATGAGGAACCCTAAACCAATCACAAATTCATACTTGGCTGCTACTTGTCAAACACTTCAAAATGAATGCCGGACCGATGTTTGTTTTAGTTCGTATTGTTGAGTCTTTCCCGGTGTGCTTCATCATCATAACAAAATGATTAAACAACTTTAATTTGTGAGATAAAAATTCAAGTAGTTGGAATAGCAAAGGATGCAAGAAAAGGATGGAGATGAGTATTATTAGTGGTGAGATGAATTTTGTTCCAAAGGGGACACAAAAAATCAAAAGAGTAGTTGCATATGAAAAAGAAAGACGAAGTTGGCTTAAGATTTACGTGTTCTAAACTTATAATAGCTACCATTTTTTTCCTGGATTAATAGATAGATGGCTATGACTACTATACGTACGTATTGACTTCCATCTACGTAAAGTTAGTATACAGTTGTGTTGTTTCTAGTATTTCGTGTTTCGATTGCTCAGACATGTTAGGTTTGAAGTGCCGCACTCTATATAGACTTGGCACTATCATTCACAGCTATCATGAAGCAAACAAAAACTCATAGGACACGTTTTGCCTTATTTTCCCTAATCTTTGAATGTTCAATTGAGTAATGAGACTAGAAAATCATTCATCACCAGAACTATCACTTATTTAATGTCTAAAAAATCATTCTTCACCATATTTACTGTACATCATTGCCACACCATTACATGTTACAACCACTTTAATTCTTTGCATTTGAACTCTGTATAATTTATCTCATGATCTTTTAGGACATCTCATTCACGTTATCCGTAATTGCGTGATATGTTATTCCAAATTTTCTGCTTGATAGATAGAGAAAGAATTCTAGTAGCTTGCGACTCTTAGGAGTTAGGATGGAAAATTTATGAATAATGCTACCGCCATAAACTATTTTACAACATTTTTACAAAATATTGATGTGGCCAACCTCTTATTGGTTTTCATCTATACCCACCATTAATATTACTTTTTCATTTACTAATAATCATTCATCACATTAGCAGTTTGTAAAAAAATTTATAAAATAGTTTGTATTTCTAACATTATTCAAAATTTATTACAGATGATCATCCCTCTAAATTGGGGAATTCACATGGAATCGTCATTTAATTTTTTTTACACTAAAAAAATAGCCCCAAATTTTATTTCATCAAATTAATACAAACTCAACATGAAAAGAAAGTAAATGACTTCAATCTTAGATACTGTCGGGGGCAGTTTTTTGCGCGTAGCCACGTGTTTTTCACTGGAAGTGTGACTTTGCTAGGCCCGAATTTGTTTTGGGGAGTTCAACCCGGAACTCGACATTGGGCCGCATAGACCAATAGCTTCCGGTCTATTTTTAAGCCTACAAAATAGATGAAGCCCAAAGTCTTAGAATCATGATAATGGTTGAAATAAATAAATAATATGCTTAGCATGATAACTTTGATTAGATGGTGAGTTGATACGTTATTATTATGTATATTAAGTGATGTCCAATATTAGAAAATAATTAATTAGGTATCAAATGTCCAATAATGGGATGAGTTCAATAGTCCATATCTAGCTGCGGTTCATGGTTCATGTTCAACATAATAAGGTATGTCCAGTAATGGTCCATGTCCAAATAATATATGTCCAATGGTAGTTCATTTCTAAAAAATATGCGTCCAGTGGTGGTTTATGTCCAAATAAAATATGTACAATGGTGGTAGATCGTTTATTAATATGTATGTTTATTAATGAAGTATTAATGAGATCATGTTTATTAAATAGTGAGATGATATTAAAGTAACTTGCATCCAGCGGTAAAATAATAATGAGTTAACATATACTTAATAATGTAACTTCAAAGATGGAGAAAATATTGACTTATCTTCACAATTTGTAGCTCCAGCCATATAGCAGCAGTGGACTTGTAATATTTCAGCAACATGATGAAATGAGTCCAGCGGTGCGGTAGGATATTATGAGTCCTTTCAAAGGTGACTTCATGATTGAAAGGGAAAAATGGGTGCAATTGGAGGGAGAGAGAATATGTCCAATCGTGTGCATAGGTTGGTTAAGTTTATCCCCTTTATCATGTACTTAAATGATTTTTCCCATGTAATGCTCTTTTAGTTTTTTAGTCAAGTATGAGTGATATTGTCTTCTATAAGAAGGATTTTTAATTTTATAAGTTTTTGCCTTTCATAAGAAGGGCTTTTAGTAATAAGTTCTTGGAAGAGTATTTGATATGTTTTAAGATGTGTGGAGATGGTAAGAAATATATATATATATATATATTTATATATTGTGAGATATGATGTTTGTAATTTGTATAGGAATTATATGTAGATACTTTGTTGGACATGGATCTTGTATATGTATACTTTGTGAGGCATGGGGTTTAAAGATATATAAGAAGCATGTATGGGTATTTTGTGAGGAATGTGTTTGTAAAATATATGGAAGTGTAAGATAGATAATATGAAGTTAAATATAGTAAATACATGAGATTATAGCTGTTGCTGGAGTGGTTTTTTGTGTTATGTCATGTGTTATGTTGCTTTCTAAGAAGGGAGATTTTGTATGAGAAGTAAAGAGTGAGATGAAGATGTGTTTTTGGGCAGCAAAATGATGAAGTTTCAGAATATTAAAGTGTGGGAGAGATGAATAGTGTATAATGGTGTGGTGTAATAGGTGTAATGTAATGGTGTTATCTAAGAAGAGATATTTTTGTAAGGGAGATGGAAAAGTATGGAGAAGTTTAGAGATATGTGCAGCAAGGTGAATGAAGTTTCAAAATATTAAGGATGAGAGAGGGATGAATCCCCTCTCCATAGTGTGTAGCTTGGTCTTCTTTATATAGAGCCAAGTATGTAACTAGATTAGAATTAGTTGAAGGGAAATTTAGCAAATAAGGAAAAGTCTTTGACAAAGTAAGTGGTTTCATTAGTGAGATTTTGTTTTTTAGCCAAAAGAAGAAAGTTAGAGACTTAATGCTGTTATTACAGCTGTTACAGCTGTCAATCACAGCTGTTACAACTGGATGATGTCATCCGAATGACATCTTTTGCTTGGAGGAAAAAAATATTTGGCATTAAATTCATGGTTTGGCTAAAAATGGCAAGATAATCTTTATGGAATCCTTCTGTTTCTTTGGTTATGACAGCAAGCTGCTGGGATTGGGCATTAATAGGCAAGTGATGTCATTTTAGGACATGTGTCAACTTGATAGAGCTACTGCAACTTCTGCTGGAGCTGTTACAGCTTCTGCAGAAGCTGTTGCAGCTTCTGCTGGAGCTGTTGTTGGTATTTTTGGCTAAGTTTTCTCTTTTGAAAAATTATATGTTTAGTTCATATATAATTTTGGTAAGTAATAGACTAGTTGGTTGATATTTGATGAAGTTTTAGAGATGTAATTATGGTTTTTGTATTTTAACCAAATCTTGGAGAGTAAGGAGAGCATTTAATGCTAGATATGAGATATTAATATATATTTAGCCATGTGCTTAGAATTGATTTAGATGATAATGATATAATTTATATGAAATACTATAATTACATTTTTAAACTTATATTATATGATGAACATTAATTTTTATGTAAAGAGCATGAGGAGTTTTATCATCTTAAGTGTTATGTGATATGAGAAGCTTACCAAATGTTACCTATTGCACACTGACTCTTTAGAGTTCAGGGAATTAGGGAAGACATGCCAAGTAACATGCTTTCCTTTATCAACTTTGAACCACTAGAGTTTTACTGAACATACTTTTTAGCCCTCTAAGTCACGACTCCCAAAATTCCCCCGATGAGACTCATGAGCTTGGATCATGAGCCAAAAAATGAAATGATGTGCTATGAGTTTGAACCATGGGTTTTGACGCATTTTTGTGTAAATATGGACTCTTTTGGGCTTCACAAGAGATTTTCCCAAAATCCATGATAGTGTTGACGTGGTGCGGGTCGCCAATGAAATGAAGCCGTGTGATGTGAAAAATTTGTCCTCAACAAATACAATCTAGGAAGGAAAAAAAATTCAATACTTTGGCCCTAAATAAAAATCAAGGTTATTGAAATTACAATGAAAATCCAAAAGGAAAAGTATAATATTAAGACTTAATTTACTTTCCTAATTTGAGTTTAAAGGTTAAGTTATAAGGTGAGAAGATGCTATATTCTCACCTCACTTGATCCTAAAACCTAGGGTTGTCCAAAACTGAACTGGTCTAAACATACGTGAAATACATCTGACCCCTAGCGGCCCGATCCGAAACCTACTCGATCCAATGAGTGCGGCAGTCGAAGACAAGTGTACGTGTTGAACCCAAAATCGATTTCAGTGGGTTAAGTGGCAAGTCTCACCCTCCAAGAACCAACTTGAACCAATTCGACCGACCCCTACCACCTTTGTTCATATCTTTGCCGTCTATATTCAGATCTTCGGCTAGATTGGTGGAGATCTTGCGATCTCCAACAAAGATCCACCAGAATCTTGACTGCCTCCACCTTTTCCAATTTTAACTGAAACTAACTTGACCTGTGAAAATTCAACTCAATTTGATTCGTCAATGCTTTTTGGTCAACATCATGTCCTCCTTTCTACCACTCGATGGAATTGCATCGGATTTGGATTGAACCTAAAATCAAATCGGCCCAATTTGTGGACGCCCCTACTAAACCATTAACGTGTACTTGCCAAAATAAATAGGTTACATTTAACAAACAAGTCTCTATTGTGCCAATGAAAATAAAAGAAACAAAACAATGAAATAAATTAAAAACATAAAATTAAAAAAAGAAATCACATATTTACAAAGAAAATTATAGTTTGCATGGAAATAAGAAAACAGAATATAAAAAACGTAATATGTGTCTAAAACCTGGATTAAACATTTGGGCCCGCACTCTTTCTCAAAATATAAAACATTTGGTCCCGCTGCTCAATTATAAATGGGCTGAAGTTTGAGTCCATCCAGAAGCTGGGCTCAAATAAAAATGAGCCCAATATCAGTTCTCTCGCTTTAATTTTTTATCCTTCGAGTCCCATACTCACAACAAATTTCTGCCTCTATATCTCAAAGCGCTTGAATCTTGTGCCGTCCATTTCCGTCTCCATCATCAAGTATTCACTACATACCCTTCTCTTTTTTCTAAGCCTTTCTTAAGGGTTATTGTAATTATTATTATAATGATGATAAATTCAAAGTCCTTGTTTGCTATGCTCGCTGATTTGTCCTGTTTTGTATCTTTGTGTATACAGTATAGTTCTGTTCTTTTTTCTTTTGCTAGATAGGAATGGATTTGATATATATATTATCCGCTAGTCATTGTTTTGCTTTGTTTAATTTCATGCAAATTAGAATGCTCACCAAGTGTTCGACGTAATTCCTCTTAGCTGACTCACATAGGTGCAAAAACAGAAAATCCATGTAGGGGCGGCCCTAGACATTTTGGGGCCTAAGGCGAGAACTAAAAATGTATGTGTATGTGTATGTGTGTTTATGTATGTGTATGTGTATGAATGTGTATATGTATGTGTATGTTTATATTTATGTGTATGTGCATGTGTGTTTATGTTTATATTCATTTATGTTTATGTATATTTATGTATGTGTGTATGTTTATGTATGTGTATGTGTTTGTTTATGTGTGTGTATGTTTATGTTTATGTGTATCTGCATGTTTATGTATGTGTGTATGTTTATGTATGTTTATATTTATAAATATAAATATAAACACACACATACACATAAACATACATGAACACAAACACAAACAAACATACACAAAAAATAAACAAACATAAACACATATACACATAAACAAACATAAACAAAAACAAACAAATATAAATACACATACACATAAACATACACACATAAACATAAACATATATAGACATAAACACACATACAAACTGAGAAAAATTAAACCCTCATATAGACTGGAAAAAATTGCAAACTAACACCAATCCTCAAACAAATTTGTTAGTTACTTTGGTGTGCTAAATCGAGTCTTTATGAGTGTTTATGTTTGTATTTAAGTTTATGTGTATGTATGTTTACGTTTATGTAAGTTTATACGTGTTTATGTGTATGTGTATTTATGTTTATGTGTATGTATGTTTATGTGTATGTGTATGTGTATGTGTGCTTATGTATGTGTATGTGTATGTGTTTATGCGTGCTTATATTTATGTATGTTTATGTGTATGTGTATGTGTTTATGCGTGCTTATGTATGTGTATGTGTATGTGTATTTGTATGTGTTTATGTATGTGTAGGTCTCTTTGTCTTTTTCAGATTCAGGTGCAATACCCTGATGTAATTATAATTAATGGTTGAGATTAAAAATTGAAAAAACAACTTTCAATTTCAACTATTAAATAAAATATATTAAAGAAGAGTTAAAAAGTTAAAAAAAGAGAGTAAAAAATGCAAAAAAAATACCTACGACAGTGCACCTGATCTCAGTCCGTCTTTCTTTTCTCACCATTTTTCTTTTCTTCTTTTTTACGCGGTGCTTTGTTCTTCTTCTTTTTATTTCTCTTTATATGTTGCCTAGGCTGACAAGAGAGCAGTGAGCGAAAACCACGTTAAGAAAGGAAATCGAAGATTGTGTTGCCGAGCCAAAGACTATGAAAATCTCTTCCTCTCAACTCAGACGATCCTCTTAGGTGAAATTGTGACTCACGAGGCTTCACCGGATTATGGTGTGTGATTTTTGGTTATTTATTTATTTATTTGAGATTATGAAGCAAATAGTTTTTATATTTTGCTTACCCTTTCTATTTTCTTAAAACACTTTTTTGGGAAATACCATTTTTTTTTTTTGCTTTGCTTTCAGTCTATCATTCTTACTTGTGGTATGTGTTTGATTAATTTAGATCTAAAATTAGTTCAACAAGATGATTCTTCTTCTAAAATATAATAACAAAACCAATATATGTTTTTTTAACGGTGGGTTCACTTTCAGTGTTTTCATTTTGTGATTTTGGTTGTTTTGTGGGTTTTGTGCTTTGATTTCGGTGGGTGTGATTTGATTTGTGATTTGGTGGGCTTCTGGGTTTTTGTTGCAATTTGATTTTGGCTGGGTTTTGGCCGTGGTGATGGTCGTGATTTGATTTTGGCTGGGTTTCGGCAGTAGTGCGTGGTTTGAGGTGATGAGTTTGAAAAGCTCCGGCCATGGAGCTTTAGAAGGAGAGCTTGGTGGTCAGCCATGGAGCACGGTGTGACGTGGGTTGAGGCAGAGAGGGAAATAGGGGCGGCCCTAGACATTTTGGGGCCTAAGGCGAGAACTAAAAATTGGGCATTTTTTATACTTATATATTAATTAAATTAATGTTTATTTAATATTTTTATATTATATTTTTCATCATTATTTTCATTTTCTTCTAAATTATTTTGAAGTTCATTATCAAGATTTGTTGTATTGCAAAATTGAACATCATTTTCTTATAAATTATTTTGGTGAATTTCTTGCTCATTTGTGATATTTTCATCTAAATTTTGTGTTATATTTTGTTTATTACTAATAACAAATTTATCCATTGATCCTTTTTGAGACTCAATTATTTTTTATTTTTTTAAAATTTTTCATATCCAGATGCATATTTTTTAGTAAACATTTCTAATCAAACAATATATTTATAAAGACTAAAATAAAAAATAACTTTCAAGTGTAGAGCAAATAAAAAATAGAACCTGATTTATATAAAAAGTATTGTTGTAATTTCACTGAATAATAACAAGTTTTTAGCAATCTCAACCTGCATAAATTAAAAAAAAATTAAGCACAAGCATAACAAAAATTTAAGCACAGCCATAAAACTGACACAAGACTTATTAATAAGACCCACCCACCAAAAAAAAAAAAAAAAACACAAAACAAATCCTATCTATAACCAAAAAAAAAAAAAAATGCAGGCTTTAAAAAAAAAAAAAAAACTTGAAGGCCCAAACTTAACGCCCAGTCCAGGGAGGGTCCAGGCAGCCAGGGAGGGCCCAAATAAACAAAGTTATCTTAAGTTCTTAACAAATAAAATGGAGTGCCCTGTGCTCAACTATTTATAATTTTATACCTGATTCCTGAGGTGAGGCGAGCAGTTGAGACTTGAGAGAGGCGGAGACTAGAGAGAGGCGGAGAGCAGAGACTAGAGAGAAAGGTAAAATTTTCAGGGTTTTGATTTGTGATTGTTTTGTGGTTAATCTCTTAGACCGGATTTGTAGTTTATCTGGTTGATTTTTGGTCAATGATTTTGTTTAGAACCAATGTTTAATAGGATTTACCAAAATTTTTGTTTTTTTGGTTAAAAGGAGGATGTGCCAGATTATTTTTGTAATTCATTTGAAACTACCCGGTTCTTTTCTAAAATTTTGGGGCCCCCTTCCACTTGGGGGCCTTAGGCAATTGCCTAACTCGCCTAAGGGAAGGGCCGGCCCTGATTATCCATGTTAATGTGATGTTAAGGATTTTTTTTGTTGTTAATTGAAACCATGCACATTTATTTAGCTTGTCCATTATTGTAAGGATTAATATTGTTTGGGTTTCTTGGCCAATTAGCTCAAATGGATCTTTGTACCCTTGTCAAAGCAAGGTGGAGGGTTAGTTCATGGGTTCCAGATCTACTAGGTGCATATGTAATTACAAAAAAAAAAATATATATATATATATATTTATAAATTGTTTGGGTTTCTTACGTGCGTTTGGATGTAGCTTTTTGCTAATTGCTTATTTGCTGAAAGTTTGTTAAAGTATAGTTGTACCTATAAGCTAAAAAGCTAGAAGAAAAAACTGATGGCAAACAGACTTAACATTCAAACGAAAACTGATGGCCATGTTATTCTTAGAATGCTTTTTCGCATTCGGGAGCTTGAAAGGTTTCATTTGCTACCCCATCCTCCAGTGTTTTCATTTGAGTGTACTCACACTTTAAATGGGGTTTTTAGCTTCCCAATGCATACTTGTGAAAGGATATTTACCTCACGAGGAGCCTTATCTCCCATTAATTGTGTCAAATTCGGTTACACATTGATTTCTCCATTTTCTATATATCAAGGTTTTCTATCTAAAGGCATCTCCATTGGAATTGGTAGATCACTTTCATTGACAGACGCTTAGGGCCTGTTTGGATTGAGTGGAGTTGGCCAGAAATTGGTGCAATTTCTAGCCAACTTTACTCTACTTTTCCTCTACTCGCCCTCCTTCCCCCTCAATCCAAATTGGCCATTAGGTTCTATCCAGAATAATTCTTCATTAATTGAACCACATAAGCAAAACCTGGCCTACCCTACTCCTAACAATTTTGAAAATTAGTTGCTTGTCTTTTGCCTTGTTGGGTACTTATTCCCAATTATTACCTAATAGTTGTACCTTATATCTATGCCATCAAGATTTAATAAGTAGTTTGATTCTTCGAGAGGCGATATTGTAGCACCTTATATCGATGCCATCAAGGTTAAATAAGTAGTTTGGTTCTACCAAGAGCCTTGTAGCTTAAGTTAAGTGACACTTCCTAGTGTTGCCTATGAAGACATCTAGGGTTCAAATCCTCCCTCCCCCAACTATAGAATTATTCCCCAAAAAAAAAAGTTGTTTTGTTCTCCGAGAGGAGGTATTGCCTCTATGATTGTACCTTTTGTCTATGCCATCAAGTTTAAATAAGTAGTTTGGTTCTCTCAGTTCTTTGAGAGGAAGTATTGCCTCTGTGGTTTTACCTTATATCTGTGCCATCTAGTTTAAATAAGTAGTTTGGTTTTCTGAGAGGAGGTATTGCCTCTGTGGTTGTACCTTATATCTATGCCATCATGGTTAAATAAGTAGTTTGGTTCTCCGACAGGAAGTATTCCCTCGTACCTTATATTTGTCCCATCAAGGTTCAATAAGTGGTTTTTAGTATTGCTGAGTCCATAAAGATCATTATTCACAAGGTGATGATGGTCAATAATGCTAGATAGGAGTCAAAGAAAAACCAAATTTCTTGTGATCCTTGAATTGTGTGTTTCTAAAATTACTTTGTTTCGCATGTCCTCATTTTAAGTTGACTTCACTACTGTTTTAGGGTCAATAGATGAGTATATAAGAACTAAGAAGAGTCAAATCCCTCTGCTGCAGCCTGCAGAAACCTGAAAAAATTTGGATTGATAAGATGGCTTTTAAACCAGTATTATAATTGCTGTTAGCGCTTGCTAGACAAGTATGCTTATGCTCTCTAAGTGTGGATTGCTAGATGATAATGCTACCTACCAGATAAAAGTTTTGGATTGATAAGATGGTTATTGAACCAGTGTGTGTGCCCTGCTTTCTTCTTTGTAAGTTAGAAAAGTGAATGTATTCCAGTACTTGTCCTAGCATGGCCCTTGGGAATAGGCTCATGCTAGATCACATTGTCAGAATGTGGTTGGCTTCTTATAAAGGTAAGAAGTTTTATCTTTACACAGGAGGGGAAACGTGATAGGACTTGGGAGGCTGTCGTGTACATTCTAAAGGTTGAAAGTGTCAATGCCTGGTGAATATTATGAGGCAAAGGTGCAAATGAATTTGATGTGAACAGAAGAGCTTAAGAAATTCCAAGCTTTTGACTATCTGAAGCACAGTTTTCTATGAGTTTGAAGGAAATTGTAGGATTTCATTGCCACCCCCAACATTGGGGCAAACTTAGCTTTACAACTGTGATAAGATGCATCCTTGAAAAAGATGGACAAGCATTTTGCATAATTGCTTTGCCTTAGGGCCTATTTGCCTTAGGGTACATGATTTCATTTGTTCAAGACACACTGTGTCTAACTTCAACTTCAGGTCAATGTTTTAACCGTAGTTGAAGATATAGTTCTTTTTCTTAAGCAACATTTTCCCCCCTGGTATTGGCATTCTCCAAGGTGGTTTCAGCTCTGTTGGAAATTGGGGCTAACTCCACATTGTGGATTTAGCCAAACCTTGATCATTCATTTAAAATAGACAGTTGAAAATGTGACATATAAGCAAAATGCTACAATTACTTATGTGGCCATCAAAACACTACCATCTGTCAAGCTAATGGGCATTTAGTGCCGTTTCCTCATCATCATGACGAAGCTATTGTCTTTGTCAGTGTGGTCTATAGCTTCAGAGAGTGAGCAGGGGGAACTCTTGAAGACTAGTTATGCATCTTATTTTGGAGAAGAGTTTGAGATCTTCACAGATGGCAACACACTGGTGACCACAGAAGTTGTTTGTGTTTTGCTTATGTGTCATATTTTCAACCATCTATTTCAAACTAACATTCAATATTTGGCTAAATACACAATGTCATATTAGCCCCTGGCTCCAGCAGAGCTGAATCCCTCCACATCAAACATTGAAGGCTTCTTTTGGCAAAAGCATGGTTGACACTAAATATTCTATTCATTCTATCTTTATTTGCTTGTAATTTATGTCTCTACATTCAAGCTGTTACTCATTTGGTCCCTGATTGCCGGCAAGAAAACCTGCTTTAAAATTTGAAATTATATAACATATATATGTGGTGCACCCTACGTTTACCTAAACTCACTCACTTTTTCCTAATTTTGTAATGGCAACTTCCTTTTGTGCTTAACGTACATTTTATGAAGAAGACTTAATTTATATTGCATTTTAATCTCCCTTGTATGAGCATGGGTGTTGAAAATCTTAATTGCTAATTTGCTACTACTATTATGCAGCTTGCAGAAAAAAGCCATGTTGGAAAATGAGGCAAACCCAACTCTCAGCAAGTCAACTGGCTTGCCTCGGAAGCGTTTCTACAGAGCAAGAGCGCACAGCAACCCATTAAGTGATTCTCACTTCCCAGTACCAACCTCCCCTTGTCATGTCGACTTCTCACTTCATTACCCTCAGTTTTGTTCCTCATCTGATCAGATTGATAGTTCCAAAAAGATACAGTTTGCAGATATTGGTTGCGGTTTTGGAGGACTGCTAATTAGTCTCTCAACTCTTTTCCCCGATACCCTAATGATTGGAATGGAACTTAGGGATAAGGTGACGGAGTATGTCAAGGAGCGAATTTTAGCATTAAGGGTGGCAAATCCAGGTCAATACCAAAATATTTCAGTGGTTAGGACAAATTCCATGAAATACATTCCAAATTACTTTGAGAAAGGACAGCTTTTAAAGATGTTCTTCCTGTTTCCGGATCCTCACTTCAAAGAGAAAAATCATCGTCGTCGGGTGATCAGTACACACTTGCTAGACGAGTATGCTTATGCTCTTGGGGTTGGTGGGATTATATATACAATTACAGATGTGGAAGAACTTGGAGACTGGATGAAGGCTTGTTTAGAGAGTCACCCCATGTTTGAAGCCCTCACAGAGGAAGAGCTTGAAGCAGATCCAGTTGTAAAGCTCTTGAGTTCTGCAACAGAGGAAGGCCAGAAGGTTGCCAGGAATGGTGGACAGACTTTCCAAGCAGTTTACAGACGCATTATGCCAGCCACATGATACATAGGCTGCTCAACTTAGTTGATTTAGCAGATGATTGGCTTGGTAGTGTAGCAGATTCATATATTGTTGAGCTTTTTTAGTCGTCATGAAGATTGGAGTATAATTTTGAATAGATTAGAATAGCGGAAAAAAAAATGTAGTTGATTTTGATTAAGTTGTTAAAGTTCCATTCGGACTAAGGTTTGGTAAGTTGTTATTGTTGTTATCAATTGGTTTTTGAAAGTTGTGGTTTTCCATTTTTTTGTGTTATTGAAAATACTCCAAACAGTTAGAGGGTGTATTTAATTGACTCGTTCTAATTGTTGTAACGTATGAGTTATGACGTTAAATCGTTGGACAATGGAGTAAAGTTCAATGCGTTGAAGAAAAACTAGAATATTTGGGTTTTTTTTTTTTTGGTAAATAAGGATGCATCAAAAGTCTGAAAGATCAGTACAAAAAATTAGATCCAAAATCTTGATTAGCCGTGTGTAATTTTGTAAATAAGTTCATAAAATTAGTTGCAAAATCCTGATTAGCAATGTATAGGTCTATAAATAAGTTTATAAGATATAAAATTATTATTTACAGTTAATTGATAATATAAATAATTAATTTCGTAGTAAAAATTATATTTTTTGGGGTAAATTACATTTTAAAACATATAATTTTATGGGATGTAACATATTAACTTATTAAGTCTTATAATTTTAAAAGTAATAAATTAAATTTGACTCATTTAAGTGGAATTATATGAAATTTAATATGAACTAAGAATTTAATTTGTTATTTTTTGAAATCTCATAGTTTAATTGGTTACTTTTAAAACCATTGACTTTATTTATTTATTTATTTTATAGAAGATAGATGTAGGGGGACGAGGATTCAAAATAGCTGATAGGATAGGTAAGGGCATTTCTGAGGAGATAAACTTCGTAGAATATTGGCGGTATGCCCTTGGAAAGTACTCACCTAACCTGTGAAGAGGTTGAACTACTACAGTTGACAAGGGCACTAAGAACCAAGGTAGTGTATTGGCCGATATGTATCGTACTAGTATGTATACCAGTATCGAAACATCAACGTTTCGTATCGGTTCAAATATCGACCGTATTGGCCATGTATCGGCCATACCGGCCAATTTCGGGCAATACCGGCCGGTACAGAAAAAAGTTTTTTTTTATTTTTTATTTTTAAGTTTTGTAATTTTTGAATTTTTATTAGAGCAGAATGGTAACTTATTTGCATTAACTTATTAGTATTATTTATTTTCTTAGTATGCAATGGTAACTTTTAAGCTTTCTATTTTTTTTTTTTCTTTTAATTGATACTAAAGTCTAAAATCATGAATAATTAGTTCTGAATTGAGGAAATGTTTATGGTAAACTTTTATATTTATTATAATATATATATACACACACACATACATACATACATATATTTATTTATTTATTTATAAATATAAAAAATAGCGGTAAACCCGAAACGATACACCGGTATTGACCAGTATCCGAAATATATCGTACCGCTGGCCAAACCAGCACAGCCTCTGGTACGGTATTGACTCCCTTGCCAAGAACTCCTATCTAACCTTGGAAAGTCAAGAGTCAGGGGTGAAGGGAGCATAGCGCAACCCAAGGAAGAAAAAGGGTGACTTGGCATTGAACAAGAAAGAGAAGAAAAAGGAAGGAAAAAGCAGCCATCTCTTCTACATTAAATGCACTGTAACCATTTAGCTGGCCGCATTAATAGGGAAATAACCATGAATAGTGCTCCCACAGCTCACACCTTAGTGTAAAACCTTCTAGCAAGGCCTTGATGGGACAAATATCAAGAAAGTCTGATCTTAACCCTCCAAATGTAAAGTCTAGATGCATTTTGGCTAAGGTATATAAAGCCAATAAACATCTAGATCATAGAGTTCTTTTGGGAAGAGAGAGAAAAAAGAGAGGGATTATCCAATTGTAACCTCTTCCTCGGACCAAACCCAAGGATGGACACTTAGCCATTTCAGGGCTTTTTCTAGTTGAATATTTTTACTACATACCTAAGATTGATCTAACTATCAATTTTTGTCATAAAATGGGTACTTAAAAGTTGACCTTGCATTTCACCTCTAAAAATGAATTGTGTGAGCAAATAGTAATACAATTATAACCTACTTAATTTCCCAGTTTTTACTTTTTGCCCTCCACAATAGAAATTCTACTATATTTTAATTTAAGTGTATATGTGTGTAAAGTTTCTTCATGGAGACTTGAACCTTGGCCTTTGCCCCCCACCTCATAAAAACTTTGTACTTGTGGAGTGACCATCGCGTCAAGAATGTGCGATGATAAAACTATAAATTTTAATTAGTTACTTTTTTGAAAGTTAATTTCATTTATTACTTTGAAACTATAGGATTTAATTTGTTATACCCCTGATTAGAAGGATTAAGATATAATTTTCATATACATAAATTTTAACAACACAAAGTTGGAATTGAATTTATGTAAGTTGTTAATTCAAATAATATAACTTTATTTATAATTTAGTTAAAAATTATTAGAATAGATTTGTAAAATGGCGAAAATTTTTAGTTGTGGTTTTACTATATATGGTGGAAATAAATAAATTAATCAAGTAATTTTTAAACAAACTTGAACTTGTTTCATAAAAAATTAAGGAAATTGCTAATGACACAAAAAAATTTATAAACTATTGACGTGGTAAGTGGTTATTGATAACTAAAAAGATGATGTTAGTAGTGGGCCCAAATGAGAACCAGTAAGAATTTGTCACATTAGCACTTTTTAAAAATATTGTAAAATAGTTTATACCTATAGCATTACTCATAAATTAAGCTAAACTTAAGCTGCATGTAACCAAAGTACTGATGTGAAAAGTTAATGAATGTCTTAATTTAGGAATAATTTTTAGAAACTTTTTTTTATTAGAAAAGGGAAAAAAAAATGTAACTAACTTTTTTTACCCTTTTTTACATTTTTCATGAAAAGTGATATTAAAAATTTTCTTATATGGTCTATTAACAAATGCCAAAACTTTTTCTTAAAAAAAAAGTAAAAAATACAAATGCCAAAACTTTCCTTAAATAGTTGATTAACAAATCAAATGCACCTAAGTTGAAACTCCAAATTAAATAAACTAACTCTAAACTTTTTGTTAGAAGTTGTGAGGCCCAAAGAATGAAACCCACAAAAATAACCGACCCGACTCAAACAAAAAGGGTAAAAATAACGCGAACGCGATCTACTATACAAACTACAGGAGCTGAAGAATCTCACCCAAAAAAAAAAAAATTACAGATATGGCGAGCAACGTTAGAGAAGCCCGAAGAAGGAAGATTATGGAAAGAGGATCCGACCGTTTAGCACTCATTACGGGTCGGATCCAATCCCTTCCTTCTTCTTCTTCTTCTCACGAAGAAATTACAACCGACTTAGACAACCCTTCATCCCAGCCGTTGATTTCCCACACCGCCGCCGGTACTCTCTCTCTCTCTCTCTCTCCCAATTTGAACCGCTGAGATTATTTTACTTTGCATGAATGTTTTAGATTCAGAAACATGAACTTGAGCTAAATTTCATTGCACAATATAGGTCACGTGTAAAGATTCTTTTATTTTATTATTATTTATTAATGGGATTTATTGTTCTTGGTACTATAGTTGCTTTTTCGTTGATTTTATTCTATAATGGAATTAATCATGGAATGTTATTATTTCGTATATACAGTGAAATTGTAATGCTACTAATTGGAATTGTAATTGTAATGTTGGCATGACAAGTTTTAGGTAGCTATATTAAAAATAAATTCTCTCACATTATTATCTTCATCAATTTCTCTTTTTTTTTAAGTGTGATTTTTTTTTTTTTTTGAAAGTAGAATGCTAAAGCAATCATGACATAATGTGATTATTAGTATTATGTGATCTGTTTTGGGGGGTTCGAGTTATAGTCCAGCGATAATGGCATTCTTTGTCATGTCCCATATCTCTATTCGAAGTTTCGAACCCACTTCGCCCTCCCCCACTATGTACCTATCAAAAGTAATATATGGTCTGTTTTACTGTATGGGTGCTTGATATGGTTTCGGGCCTTTTTTTTTTTTCATGTTGGCATGTCAAAAATGGAAATTTAATGATTCATGTGAAATTGGAGGTCTACATGTAATGTTTGTGTGGGCTGCTTCTGAAGGATTCTTTAGTTATGGTGGTTAGGGGTGGTTCTATGCATATACTATTTTGGGTAGCATTCTAGTTAGGTTTTATGAATTCATACCCAAGTGAATGAGCCCTTGGAAACAAGGGTCAAATTATGCAAATACAGTGCATTAGTCTTTAAGGTTGTCTGGAGATCGAAACAGACTAAAGTTTTGGTGGCTAGAAGTAGTAGTAATGTACATATTCTTTTGGACTTGGTCTCTAGTTACGAGTGACTGAGTTCATGGAAAGAAGAGTAACACTGTAACAGCACCATAGTTTAGATCTGGCCTAAATTAAAATAATAAACAAAATGAATTTAAATTTCGTGGTTTTGATTCCCTTTAAATTTTGTAGTTTCCTTTAGTAAATTATCTCAATGTTCCCTTTTGGAAACCTGAAGAGTAAACTCTATTGTCTCAGCTTCGCCTAACTTAACAGAAAAAAAGAGCCATGTGACCCCTTTGGGGGGATTTGTGGGGGAAGGAGACAATGGACTCCTTGCTATGACTTGTTTATTATTGTGAAGTTCTTTTATTCTATGCAAATGGAATTTAAAAATTCATATTATCACTTAATGCTCACGAGTCCTGATATTCTGCAGTTTCTCCTCATGGTGAGGATGAAGGCTCTGGTTCATTCATGGTAAAACATGATCCCATCACCAATGCCTGTCAGACTGATGCTGATATTGGTGAAAGCAATCTAGCTCCTCCCTTACGCAAATGTGAGATAAGCGTTGAAGCTTTAGAAGCCCGTGGTTCAGAATTCAGTGGCAAAGCACAGTCACCTCTGGTCTCATCAATAGATCAAAATTCATCTGCTTCTACTTTGAACTCAGAACAGCATTTAGAGCAGCAAAGACCACAGCATAGATTTTTCACTCCAAATCAAATAAGTTCTGCCATTGCATCATCAGAGCGTACCCGCTTCTTGTGTTCTGTAACTGTAGCCCTTTTAGTTGTGTTATCCTATCTAGGGTTTCCTTTACTAGGCAGCTACATCATAAAGAGCATGTTAAGCTTTAGGCCACTTTACCTACTTTTGCTAACCAATGTGACGATTGTGCTTGCACGACTTCTTGTTGATAAACAAACAGGTTTTGAAAGGGCAGCCAGAGATGAAAATGAAACCCCCTCACTTAACGGATATGGTTGGGCTGAACAAGTAGGTAATACTTTAGAGACAGGTCTGGTGATGCAGAAGGCTCTTGATGCCATTTTCATGGATTGCAGTGTCTATGCAATAATTGTCATTTGTGGACTCTCCCTCGCGTCTCTGTTTAGCTAATCAGCTGGTATATTTTTGTTTGTCTGTTTTCATTTATACCAATTCATGTCATTTTACGAATAGATCCTCAATGAAATTGGCCAACTTTTTCTTGAACAATTTCTCTTCAGTGCACGAGTTTCACATGTACTTGCTTTTTTTATTCATGGTGTGTAGTGAATTGAATACGCATTTTCAGAATGAAGGAATTGGTCTGCATTAAGCGTAATATTTTCAGGACAGTAGAGCAAACATGGTAAATTTGAAGTTGGGTTAATGGAACCCATGCCAGACTGAAAAAGGGTTTTCTGCATGCAGGTTCTGCTTTTCATTAAGGGCATTTGCAATAATATATTAACGAAATCACTTTGTTTTTCTAACAACTTAATTTTCACGCATACAATTACAATATCCTTATTAAACTTGTTTTTGGTAATGTTGCTTACAGTTTTTCCATGACCTGGGTTCATGATCAGCACAATTTTATTGTGACTTGTGTGAAAATGCTTTGCAGAACATACTTGCCAATGGGTGAGAGAATAGCAACCTAGCCCTTGGATTACGTAAGCTGATAGTAAAATCAACCATCAAATTTAGTGAAATGACATTTTGATACATCATATAGACTCTCATATAATTTTCATCTGGTTGGTGTTTGAAAAGTCGTGCTTATTATAGTCATTACATATGGTGCATTAGGTTTCGCTTATGTTTAAAATGGTCAGAGCCAAACTTCATCCTAAAAGGGGCCAAAGGCAAAGAAACTGTGTAGGCTTCTGTATTTCCCAGAATTTTAATAACCAACTGCATTTGGTTCTGTCAATTGAACTGTGACTTGGTTTCATTCAATAGACAACAATCCCTTAAACCACCCTGTTAGTTAACTATACTCGGTTGCAGTTAAGTGGCTGGTTCACCAAGTGAATGTGATTTTTTGGTTTCATTCAACAATCCCTTGAACTTCCATGGTTGCAGTTAACTGGCTAGTTTACCAGGTGATCAATTTGATAAAATTGGACTGGTTATACATAACTATGATAAGCCCATGAAATTAAAAGCTCATATTATTCTATATATGGCGCTATAGCCTCTATTTATTATTTTGTATTATAGTTGCATGCAATTATCCCTCTCATATATTGAAGATGAATCCACCTCCTCATTGACAAACAAAAACTGTAGACATCTTGGTGAAGGCACAACACATGAATTACACCATTAGTGAAAGAGGAGTTACAGATGAATCCATGACATGCAAATCAAATAAGTATAAGACACAACAAATAACTCACCAGAATTGAATCCTAAATATCCATTAAACAGGATATCTCTTTATTTGTTTATTAAAAAGTTGTTTTGGAGCCTCTGGCAAAAATCCTTTCAAGTTCTTGTTTTTTCAATTATGGGTAGAAGAGCATGGGTTAAGTAGAGGTTGAGGCATTCAAAAATGTGTAACTCTTCCAGTTTTGGAGTGGAAATAATTTTCAAGCAATTTTGACCTTTCTCTTCTCTGCATTTTTCACTTTAAAAAAACCAGCTCTGATGTAATGCAAATAAGTTCTTGCATAAGAGAGAAGTCAAAATGATTAGTAAAAGTGCAAATTGTGCTACAATTTCTGACTAGTACCCCATCTTGATCTTAACACTTAACTAATATCCTCATATGCAACTTCTATCATATCATCAGTACTGTCATGATGCAAAGCTAGCAGCTCTAGCATACAAAAGATATCTTTCGAAAATGGTTTTGAATTGTCACCTGATGCAAATTCTTGAACCGCATTGTTAACTTCAATCAAGCTGCATCCTGGTGTTTTCTTCATGCTCTTGCTTCTTATGAGTTTTCTCATCCTTGACACACCATCCCACTTCCCAAGATCTGCATAAATATTGGAAAGCAACACATAGTTCCCTGTGTCATCTGGTTCAAACTCCAGAAGGTGCTCCATAGCAATAATAGCAATCTCAATATTGCAATGAGTCCTGCAGGAACTTAACAAAGAGCCCCATATCTTTGAATCTGGCTTCATTTGCATCTTCTTTATTGTGTCAAGAGCCTGATCAAGGCGCCCAGAGCGTCCAAGAAGATCAACTAAACAACCATAATGCTCAATTTCTGGCTCTATATGATAGAATTTTCTCATGGAATCAAAATATTTTAATCCCTCGTCCCACAAACCAGCATGGGTGCAGGCCGATAAAATACCAAGAAAAGTAATACCATTTGGTTGAACCTTTGCACTCTGCATATCTTGAAAGAGTTCAACTGCTTCACGAGCTTTCCCATGATTTGCTAGACCTCCAATCATGGTACTCCAAGATATCACATCCCTCTCAACCATTTTACTAAACAATTGCCATGCTTGGTCAATGCAACCACATTTGGCATACATTTCAATCAATGCATTACAGATATTAGTCTTACGTGACAACCTTTTTTTATCTGCATAAATGTGAATCCATTTCCCAACCTCAAGGGCTCCAAGCTGCGCACATGCTGGCAAAACAGACACAATACTAATCTCATCAGGTTCAATACCAACCAGTTGCATTCGGCGAAAAACATCCAATGCATCCACATAGCACCCAATTCGCGCATACCCTGCAATCATTGTTGTCCAAGAGACAATAGTCTTGTTTGGCATATCCTCAAACATTGCTCTAGCCCTTCTCATCTGCCCCAACCTGACATGCCCAGAGAGCAGACTATTCCAAGAAATTGCATCTCTTTCAGTCATTTCGTCAAACACTTTATGTGCATCTATAAAATTATCACACTTGGTATACATATCTATTAGTGCATTCTCTATTATTAAAAGTGACTTTGGCCCAAACTTACACACCTGGGCATGAACCTGCTGACCCAAAAAATGACAGGGAAGCCCCGCACAGCACTTAATCACAAATGGGAATGTGAATCTATCAGGCAATATGGGATTTTCAGCTTGTGGGTTTGTTAGCATTTGCTTGTACTGGGTGATTGCTATAGTATATCTATTATTATGCGTATAAGCTCTGATCATTGCATTGTACAGAAACCCATTTGGCTCAACCACTTGCTTGAAGAGCAAACTCGCATACTCTATATCCGCACTGTTGTCGCAGACATCCACCATTTTTGTCACCAAGAAATTGCTCTGTAAAAGTGCGAACTTCAAAATGTGGGCATGGATTTTCTTCAATTCCGCCATGTTTATGCAGTTTCGCAACATGGGCACGAAAAGATCTTCCATTTCTCTAATAGCAAAGACGCTGGTTCTCTTTGCCATGAACTAATTTTGTTAAAGATGTTTGAGTAAGCAACTCAGTTGGAAAAATAATGTGTAAGCGACAGAGAATTGCAGGGGTACTGAGGAAGTGTTCAAAGAATTTGTTATTTGGTCAAGGATTGCAAACTCATGGGTGTGTAGTGAAAATGGGATTTGAGCTTGATTTGATGTTAAACAATGATCTTATAGATATGTATGGAAAATGTGGTAGAATGGACCTTGCTTGTGCTGTGTTTGATGGAATGCTTGAAAGAAACGTGGTTTCTTGGACATCTCTAATGTGTGGCTACTTACAAAATGGTAACGCCATCAAGTCATTATTGCTTTTCCGCCAAATGGGATCTTCTGAAATTAAGCCGAATGAGTTCACACTTTCGACTAATCTTAAAGCATCTGGGATTTTGGGCATTATTAAGAATGGAATGCAGATTCATGGTGTTTGTGCTAAAACTGGGTTTGAATGGGTGCCAGCGGTGGCCAATTCTATTATTGACATGTATTCAAAATGCGGAAGAATCAGTGAGGCGGCACAATTGTTTAACATTATGCCAGTTAGGGATCTTATCAGTTGGAATGCGATGATAGCTGGATACGCACTTGAAGGAATTGGTGACAGAGCTCTACTTATGTTTCGGAAAATGCAAGAACAGGGGGAAGTCCCCGATGAATTCACGTATACCAGCACGTTAAAGGCTTGCAGTGGTCTTGGAGCCATGAGGGAAGGGAGCCAAATGCATGCTTCATTGATCACAAGAGGATTCCCATGCTCAATTCAAACAACTATTGCAGGTGCTCTCGTTGATATGTATGCCAAGTGCAGGAACTTGTTCAAAGCTCACAGAGTATTTGATCAAATTGAACTGAAGAATGTGATATCTTGGAGTGCACTAATTCTTGGTTATGCTCAACAAGGCAATTTACCAGAGGCAATGGACTTGTTTAGGCAGCTCAGGGAAAACCAACATCAAGTAGATGGATTTATTCTCTCGGGCCTGATGGGTGTGTTTGCTGATTTTGCCCTTATAGAGCAAGGCAAGCAAATGCATGCTTACAACATCAAAGTCCCATCTGGTTTAGACATATTAGTGGCCAATTCAATGGTGGACATGTATCTCAAATGTGGGCTAACAGAAGAGGCAGAAAGACTTTTCAGTGAAATGCCGGTGAGAAACGTGATTTCTTGGACAGTTATGATCACTGGCTATGGAAAGCATGGTCTGGGAAAAGAAGCAATTCGTCTTTTCAACAAAATGCAGTTGGATAATATTGAGCCTGATGATGTGACTTATTTGGCTGTGCTCTCAGCCTGCAGCCATTCTGGACTCATTGATGAATGTCAAGAATACTTCTCAAGATTGTGTAGTGACCGGCGGATTAAACCAAGAGTAGAGCACTATGCTTGTATGGTTGATCTCCTTGGCCGAGCTGGGCGCTTAAAAGAAGCTAAGAATCTTATTGAGAGCATGCCACTAAAACCAAATGTAGGTATATGGCAGACACTTATTAGTGCTTGTAGAGTGCATGGAGACCTGGATATGGGGAAGGAAGTAGGAGACATACTTCTGAGAATGGATGGCAACAATCCAGTCAATTATGTGATGATCTCAAATATTTTTGCTGATGCAGGCTATTGGAAAGAGTGTGAGAAAACAAGGGAAACAGTGAGGATAAAGGGGTTAAAGAAAGAGGCAGCACTCAGTTGGTAGAGATTGACAAGGAGGTTCACTTTTTCTACAATGGAGAGGACACACGCCCACTTAACAGAGAAAATACATGAAGTCTTGAAGGAAATGGAGAAGAAGATTAAAGAAGAGGTGGGTTGTGTTCATGGGGTGTGGTTTGCACCGCATGATGTGGAAGAAGAGTCAAAGGAGGAGAGCTTGAGAGTTCATAGTGAGAAGTTGGCATTGATTTGTGGTGGGTTGGGAAATGAAGAAAGGAGGGTGATTAGGATTTTCAAGAACTTGAGAGTTTGTGGGGATTGTCATACATTCATTTAAAGTTTGACAAAATTTTGAAGGTGGTATTCATTGTGAGAGATGCAAATAGGTTTCACAAGTTTGAGGATGGTTTGTGCTCCCTCATGACACAGTTTACTCACCTTGAATTGTATTTTATCATAGTCTAGTTCTATTGTTCTTACCATGACTTATCTAGACCTTGCAAAAGTGAGAGTTTTGACTTTTGTGCATTGAGTATGATCTATTTTTTAATAAAGATGGTCATTTTATTAGAGAATCTAGGTAGTGAGCCAAATTAGTTATGGTTAATATTTTTCTGGTTATGTTTATACATTAACAGTGGTGCTGAGATAGTCATTTGCTAATTACTATCTTACCAGGTGGGATACTAGTATCTTTTGTGGTGTTACCAGAAGACGAGATCTATATACTATATAGTAATTGCACAATCACTGCATTTTTGGTTCTATAAGAACAGAAAATGTCAGATTTTTGGGCTGCATTTTTTATTTTTGGAGGACTGATAATGTCAGATTTTACCGCAAGTAATTTCAACTTTTTTGCCAATCACCCATATCACTTCCCACGTGAAAAAGCAAAGCCACATTAACATACCAACGTTGTTCTTCTATACTACTGTGTAATTCAATTCAATCGGTGGCAAACTTGTAATTAAAGCAAATGTGGCTTCAAATTTTTTTTTTTTTTTTTGGGTAAAACTAAGATATAGTCCTTCTCATAAATAAGGGGAAAAAAATATAGTGTTTTTCATCAAGTTACTCAACAAAGTGTTTGAAATTAGTTGAGAAACAATATTTTTTTTAGAATAAGTTCAAATGGGAAACTTAGTGTATGTTTAGGAACAACTTATTTAGCTTTTTGTTGAAAGTGTGCTAAAGTATATTTGTATTTTGAAAAAATTTGAAAATATGAGAAAATGCGGGAAAAAGTAAGTCTTAAAAAGTTGTATTTATTTTAAAAAAATATTTATATGATAAAGTGGAGTCTCAATCTTTTCAAGACTATTTTATTCTACTCTTTGTAAGACACTACTCGCAAACATTAGTTCAATTTTTTTTGGTAAAACTTGGAAGGAAGAATGCAATTAATGGTAACACCGTGATCTCAACCGGATTTAATTAGAACTCAATTTTAGTATTTCCAAAACGTGCTAATATTTCAAAATGGGTGCTATTTGACTTACCAGGATTAACTTAAAATATATATATATATGTATATATATATATGAAAACTAGGCTTTACAACCACGGTTTCAATTTTTAAACCATTTTAAGATTTATTGAAAGAATATAATGAAAATAAATAAAAATATAGATGATTGAAATGCAGTCAAATATAGATAAATTAGTTAAGAGCCTTGTAGGTTAATGCTATAGTCAAATCCCCCTCTTCTATTATAAAAAACCAAAGATAGGATAAGTGTTTCTAAGTATAATATGTCTAAATACTAATAAAAAAAAAGTATAATATATCTAAATGTAATAAATTACGCAAACAAAACGAATGAATTACTTTTTCTTGTCGCCTAAGAAATATTGAACGAACGTGGATCATACACTCCTCAATATGCAACTTTTGTAACTAACCTCTTTCCCGAATTGAGACTCCTTGATATGCCACTTTTTAAACTAACCTCTTCCCCAAAAGATTGGGTGATTTAGAATGAACACTAACAATATTATTATTATAGACACATAGTGAAGCACTAATCAATAACTTATAAAAACAAAAGATTAGATAGATAGGCATCCCTAATAAAGGTATGGATAGGATTTGCCTACGATCTATGACCAGCTGGGCACGTAAATGTCTCCAAGCCATTTGCCTTCAATAGTTATTTAATATCACCAAGATTGATTCTAACAAGGAAAAAGAAAATCATTTACAAAACCTAATCCACATTCAATCAAACAAAATTGTACAAATACAAGCAAAGACTTCCGGGGCCAGATCAGCTATTAATCGTCCTCTCTTTCGGAAGATGGGGATCTAGCCACGTATCTATACTAGCATTGTACACTACAAATTATCTTTTATGATGCTGTTTTCTCAAGTTAGATTATTAAAGAAGGGATGATTCAAAGCCTGTCGAGCCGTGAGTCGTTCGGATGGCTCATACATTAATAAACCATTCAACAAATCGGTGAGAGAGAATATTGAGGACTCTACATGTTGAGATACCAGATCCTGCATGAAGCAGCATTATTCGTCACCCCATAAAAATTTGCTTGATAACCCACAACACACCCCACTGGTTTTAAAAAAAATAAAGACGAGGAAAAGTAACCTTTAGACAATCGAGCTTGTTGACAGCTCTAATACTCTCCCTTGAAACAGCTCCTTCTGGCCAATTTAGTCGCAATCCTCGCCTGAAATATTTTTCAGCACCTTGGCTACATATGATCATAAAGCAAGCAAAACATGTAAATACATGATATAAAAATCTAAATTACATTCTTCAACGCACTGATACTGATACAAACTATTTCTCAGTCAGTAAAAGGGACCTTAGTGGGAATGCATTTATAAATCATCAAATAGGGCTTGAAAATACAAAATAGCATTGATACATAACTATTTCTCAATCAGTGCAGGGGACCTTTGTGGATATGCATTTATAAATCATCAAAAAGAGCTTGTAGGTACAAAACATGTCAAATTGTACATGCAACATTCATCAAGGAGACAAGTGATATAAAATTTGACTACTTACTCAGCCCTTCGAATCATATGCTCCGGCAGAGGTCCGAACACCCTCTCCATCATTGCCAAATGCTCTAAATTCTCATGGGTCTGAAATAATGCTTCACCCTGACAAAAGTTCACATCTTAAGAATCTTTTACCACTGGTTACATACCCAAATCAAGCTTTCATAGAACTAAAAAAAATAAAATAAAACTCACCGAGCAGAGTTCAACAAGTATACAGCCAACGCTCCACAAATCACATGGATAACTCCATCCTAAACCTGAAAAAATGTGTATACAATGCCATCAGAGAGACAGAAAAAGAATGAGAAATTGTTATTTTTTGTCATCAAGAGCAACTATGTTATTACAGAAAAGAAAGGATAGGAGCAAACTACACACAAAACATGCAGACCTTTTTTTGTTGTTGACAAGCAAATAAATTCATTACAAAAGAAGAAAGCAATCCCAACAACAAAACATGCAGACCTAAATGAGAGAAATCAGACAATAACAATAACTTTCATCTCTATGAAACAAACTTCATTCTGTGGGTGAAGTCAACCATCTTACAGACTATCAAGTTATGGAATTACAATATATAGCAGTTTCATGCCCATAAACTGAAAGGAATTGTTGCGTATTCCATAACGTAAAACATCAGTGCAGGTTGTTAATTTGCAGGGTTCTAATTGAACATTTTGAGACACAAACTCTGATTCCATAGAACCCAAAATTCTATTTTCATGACTAAACTCCACTCTTGCGGCATATGCCATTACTTTGTTATGTTTAACATTCTTACTAGAAATTCTCCTTTCAAATGTATTATCTTTATGTAAGAGTGAGTTGCTTTGGTTAAAAATGATTTTAAAACTCTTCTCAACTAACAAATTGTTTTATGGTTGGAGTCGGAACATAATACACGTAAACCGAAAGGAACAAATTTTCACTTGCCAACACCATAACTATTTACCTAAAATAACCTCAGGGGCTCTGTAATGCCTTGTTGAAACAATGGAGCTATGATTCTGATTATCAAAAGCAGCACTACCAAAATCAATCAGCTTAATGGCACTAGACTTGGGCAAGCACCTGGATAGCATTTCATCTGAAGAAACCTTCTGTATCATTCCAAACATTTTTTTTAAAATATATCATTACTGAGTCTATACCCGTATATGAAATGGTATGATTTTTGAATCATAAAAGGCCAAATACCTTATAACCAGGGAGCCTTACATAGTCAGAAGACACAAGAAGTATATTTTCTGGCTTCAGGTCAGTGTGAATTAAGCGTAAATCATGCATATCTGCCGGATATGATAAAGCAAATAAACAAGTTAAAGAAAAAGGACACAATCATAAAAACTGTTCACCCCTGGACAAAAAAAAAGGCCAAGATACAGATTTGAGTGATTGGTTAGGAATGATAAGAAAAAGAGAACGAGAGAGATAAGCAAAAGGCTATGAACTATCCACACACATGCTACAGATTCCAAAAGCTGTCGTCCAAATTCCCGAACAAGATCCACAGGGAATGGGCAGTATTTATTTCTCTTTAGAAAATCAAATAAGCTTGGTCCAAGCTTCTCAAACACCTGATAACACCATTAAAATGCATTCAAAGGAAGGTTCCGGTTTAGTCCCCAGTTGCATGGATAAAGTCCAAATGGAAAAATTGATACAGCAGTATTACGATTGATCAAAAATAGTCTATTCATTTGTAACAAAAATATAAATCATCCATGTAAACCATGAGAATGGAAACACAACAGGCTAAAGACAAGTCACAGATGCATATTAACAAAGCAACAACAGCAAGGCTACATTTTTAATAAATAAAATAAAGAATCATTGATCCAAGAAAAATAGGAGAGTTAGTCTCATAGTGAGCAAGAAGTCAATCCATCACAAATCCATATAAAAGTGACCTCATTACAAAATCCAATCCACGACAAATAACTATCACAGTATACAGTAAAAGAACAAGGATACGATAGAATATGAGCCAATAAAAACAGTAATAGGAATACTTACAATACATATGTGATTGCGGTAATCAAACCAGCTCCGAATTTGAACGCAACTGCAAAAAGATTAAGATGCATAAAAGTTAGATTGTGTCACAAAATGAACTAGTAATTCTATAAGCTGAAAGTTAGAAGGTACATACTGGGAGTCGCCTTTATCATTCTTGGTAAGATGTTGAAGTACATCAACCTCAATCATCGCTGCATTGCGGTATTTGCGTATGCTTCGAACTACCTTGATTGCCACATACTCTCGCGTTTGACGGTCCCAACATTCCAAAACTCGACCAAATGTGCCTACAGCACTAGCAAGCTGCTGAATGACGCAAGCAGAATGACAAAAAATACAAAATCTTGTAGACATCAGGGCACTTGACAGCTAACCTTCACCCATCTTGCTGAGTATCTTATCTGCCGAAGGAAAAAAATTCCAAGTTAATTATGCTACATAAATCAATTACTAAAAGAAAACACACACCGAATTCACTAACAAGTAAATTTACAACAACTTTCAAACAAAGGTGCAAGGGGAAAATCTTGCATAAAGAACAAAATTAGGGGAATACAGAGCATAATATGCAAGCCATTGACGAAAAGCAGCTTTAGAAAATCTCAAATACATGTAAGTAGCGTCCATTATGAAACAAATACTGGACAGTGACTTTTTTTTTTTAAACGTAGGGAACCTTTTTTCTCAAGAAGAGCCCTTTGACTTGCCTTTATCCATTAAACCCTACAGGCAAATGAACCCACCTACCAAACCATGAAACAAATGCTGGACAATGTCTCTCTTTTATTTTTATTTTTTTTGGATAACGTAGGGAATCTTTCTAAGGAAGAGCCCTTTTGACTCGCCTTTAGCCATTAAAACCTATGCGCAAACGAACCCACCTACCAAAACCTAGTTGCCAGATAAATAAGTTTTTACAAGCATTTAGCCCAATGAGAGCAAAAATTTGGATATGCCAATGATAAATTGAACCATGCAGCCAACACAGCATGCTCAAACCAATAGCTAATATTATCACTGACACCCATTTAAGATGTAAATTAGTTCAGATCAATTACTTGAACATATTAAAAAATCTCCCAATTCCAAATCTTGTTTAAAAAGATCGTTACTTTATAAATTACTCCCAAATTCACATGCAATCCAACAAAAAGAAATTATAAATTATAAATAATAATAATAAAAAGAAAGGAAAACTGACATCTAGGAGTGAGATTCTCGCCGAGATTGAAGACGTAATGGCCTTCACGATCGTCGTCCCTTCTCGGCGGCGACGCTTGTCTTCTTCTACTTATCACTTCATTACTACTCACCACCTCTGCCCGTTTCACCTAAAATCAAATTCAAAACCACCACCTACTGTCAGATTATCAAAACCCTAACCCTAATTTGGATTCAAGATCGGGAAAAAAAAAAAAAAAAAAAAAGAGAAAGAAAACAAACGGACCGACCGACCTGTGGTTGAGCTGGTGTGATGTCCCACGCGGAGCGAGGTCTTTTCTTGGTTCGATTCTCCATAAGATCCTACTTGAGAGGTTAACAGTACATATCTCAAATTACTAGTGGATATGGCTTGATTAACTCCCCAAAGTTGACTACAAGGTTGCCAAAGGAAAGGAGAGATGTATTCCCTATGAAGCAAACAGAACATCCAGTCATTCCCTGTTTGAATGTGAGCATGGAACAAAGAGTTTGGACACTGTGCTTGGGAGTAAGGCCAGCCTGTACAACATTTTTTACTTCAATAGTTACAAGGCTGACCTGGACAACATCGTCTGAAGTCACCAAGCATTTGATGCACTCACCGGATATATATTCATAGGGTTCAGTTCATCTGCCCTAAGTTACAATGCTTTACCAGGATTAAGCTTCACATAATTACCAACAAAAAAAATGCTGATATGACACTGACATCAGCTGGATATTGCTTCTTCTCCAACTGCAACACACATCCAGAATGTTGAAAATTGAAGTTTATTTACATAAAGCAGTGTAATTTTTATGGATTGGAGAGCTACTACACAAATTGATTTAATAATTGGAAGTTTAGCACACATATGGAATACATAGGGTGTAGTTGATCCAACTTTGGGTTCATAAAATTGTATATACTATAAAAAGTAATTGAGTGGTGCAAAATTGCTCAATTTACATCGGCATGACTTGATCCTCTCTCTCTCTCTTGATCAATATAAGTGTGTGTGTGTGAGTGCGTGCGTGTGTGAGCTCTATAATTTGACAGTAACCAAATCTGCATTGTGATAATTTGAAGAAATAAGTTTTTATTAAATAGTGGTCATATGTAGTAGGAAGGAGCATCTTCTCAAAGGCTAACTATTACAATCAAACCATTTTACAGATAACGGCATAAAGCTCTTGAAGAACAATCTTACTTGTAGAACTACAAACATAAAATAGGAAATTATAAATAAGTGAAATTTTGCAACTGACCTGACCTTCCATTTGCATACGACTTTTTATATTGGATGTCACTTCTGTTATCGTCTATTTGCTAGCCAACATGGTTGGGTGACTCTTTGCTAGCGAACATGAGTCGGGTCAAAACTGACTGCAGAACAAACTTTACTTTTCCCTCCCATCCTGCCCATCAATATGAAAGCTTTGGTTTGCAACTGCACTACCAACCAGTTCTACAATCACAGGAACATTACAAAGCACAACCTTAAGCATCTAGGAAGACAATAGCAAGTTGCTCCAAGTAAATGATACAGAGTTTAAAAATCATCAATATGCGTGCATGCATAGAATATAAGCAAGCTTTAGCTCAGCTACTGGGATTACCAAATCTTGTACCACTCTGGTCATCTCGTACACTTCATATATCCATAATAGAAACATCCTGTGAGCCTCAAAACTGTCTGGTCAAAGGGAGAAAATTTTGTGGACCGCAGCAGAGAGAGAGTGACAAGATCCTGATTAATTAATTTTCAATATATCAACTTCCTTCCTTGTTTGTCATATAATCTCCTTCGAGCAAATTATAATCTACAAATTCAGTCATTAAAATTGGTTCTCAAGGTTCCACTGATATGTTTCGTCTACTGTCTCTCGTAGCCATTCTCAGCCCATACCTCTCAAATATCTCTGCCAAATCAACTGACCCTACTTCTCTCTCAGTTTCTTTGTCACCTCCTCAAACATAACAACACCCTCCTCATTTGAATATTAATGCAAAAACTTATTGATCAAATCTGAGCACCTCAAGCCCTTTCCTCAAACTCCTCTCTGTTGGCATTTGTGGAGCCTAGTTGTGTTTGATTCGGTTGATGACCCGACCCGACCCGACCCGAATAATGTTGCGTGGTTTTTAAATGGGAGATTTTCTAAGGCTTAGTCCATGGAGCGGAGGCTTGGGCCAATAGGCCTAAGCCGGAGGCCTATTGGCCCATTGTGAATCCTGTGCGCAGTATATAGAAACCGATTTTAGTGATTAGGGTTTTAGTGATTGTTGTCGTCTTGAGAGAGTGTGAAACACTGCAGCCGCACTTTGTATTTTTTCCCTGTTAATAGTGAAATCCCTGCAACTCTGTGGACGTAGGCAAATTGCCAAACCACGTAAATATTGTCTTGTGCGTGTGATTGTTTTTCTTTGGCGTGTGTTTTCTCTATTTTTGTTTCTCACAGGTTGGGAATTTCAGGTTAATTCCCTACACTCTCCATATACTTTGTGGCTTCTAAAGACTTTCCAGCCTTAACCAAACCACCAACAAAAATAGTTTCGAAATTCACAAGTGTGTTGGTTCCCTTCCTCCCTCTCTTCCCTAAATGCCCTTGTAATAACATTATATAGGTATGAATTGTAGGCTCACGCCCTTTCTTTATCATCTCTCTAAACACTTGTGTTGCTTCACTTGCTCTTCTTAACCTCAAAACCTTTATTAACCCATGGTACACACTGATATCCAGTTTCTCAATCCCTTCCACAACCCTATAAGCCTCTCTAACTCTCCCTCTCACCAAAAGCCCATAAATAAGTGATGCCAATGTTAGATTATCGACCTGAATCCCTCTCTCATGCATTTCTTCAAACATTATGTATGCTTGCACAGTCTTACCCCTTTTGCACATCCAATCAATCACAAGCCTATAAGTTGAAAGGCCCAAATTGTCTATCCTCATCATTCTCATCATCTTAAATAACTTCAATGCCTCATCATACCTATTAATCTTAAAATGGGTTTCCATCATTTTTCATCCACCATCAAATTCCAAACCTTTGAAGCCTCAACCAAATCACCAACATCACAGAAACCTTTTATAAACCTTGTGCAGTCCTTGCACTCTTAACTCCAAAGAAAGATAGAACTTGGAGGATGTGTGTTGATAGTCATGCCATCAACAAGATCACTGTGAAATATCGTTTTCCTATTGCTTGGTTGGATGACATGTTGGATATGATGGCTGGTGGTATTTTCTTTAAATAAAAAAACATGTAGGAATATTTGTAAGTTATGAAACTTCAAAAAAGCTTCCTTTAAACCTTAAACTCCACTCCTTATTAAGAAAAAAAAAAAAAAAAAAAAAAAACCACCCTTAAACTCCACTCCCACCACCTACCCACGGAATGTCACATTTATTACTACTATTTTTTATTTCCAAATCTCATAAGCTATCGCACTTTTTAGTTTCCCTTCTCAAAGTTTTAGGTGTAGACGATGAAGAATAAAATTTCAGACTTAAGCTTCCTCTACCCCACTTGTGAATTTCTGTTATCTTCTACTTCCTCTTCTTGTCTTTCTCCTTTTATCGTGTAGCTAGGCTTGTTCAAGGAAATACTGACATCGACAAAACCGGTCTGATCGCACCGCCCCGCCCCGCCCCGCTCAGGGCTCTACCGAAGGTTTCCGGCACAGTGGTCGGTGGTAGATCTTCAGTGCCGATGTCGGACCAATGCGGCCATCGGCGCCGAGATGTGCATACCGATGAAGACCGAACCAACCCGAGCATGGTTTATATATATGTTAATATGTATAAGAATTAAGAAGAAGAAGAAGAGGCTTCAGCAAAAAAAGAAAAGAAGAAGACGCCTAACGTTCTAAGAAGATGCCTAACATTCATCCATGAACAAGGTTGTTCTTATCAAAAAAAAATTTTGAATTCTTATCCATGAATGTACAGGCCTAATGTCCTTATCAAAAAGAAATTTTATATTAAAAAAAGGAAGTTAACGTGTGCAGGTGGTAGTCTGAAACTCTTGAGTGGTCTTGTCTAAGTAAGACTAGTATCTCCCACTTGCATT